>VZTE01001008.1:128011-240245 GCA_013397775.1 Eulacestoma nigropectus | reverse complement strand
TTTTTTTTTTTTTTTTTTTTTTTTTTTTTTTTTGTGAGCTGACAGTGATGGGAAACAAAAACACCATCACATTTTCAAAATTTCTGCCATTCTTGTGACAAGCTCTTTCCCCATGGTGAGCACAGAGCAGTCATTAAAGGAAAAAAAGTAAGCAGAGTGCTACGTGCAGGTCAAGATCGCTTGCCAGTGGGAGTGTGAGTCCATAGTTACTCTCAAAGGTGAGTCTGTGACCCCAGCTGGGTTGCTTCAGTGAGCAACACTCACCAGTGGCAAGAGGGTTTTAGCATTCTGAAAATTCTTTTATTCTTTGATTTTTAAATTTTGTGTGTTGGGTGGGAGGGCTATTGGTTTTTTTCTTCTGTCTTTTGGGGTTTTCTTCAATAACATGCTCCTATAAATACATTAACAACAAAAGGAAGGCTAAGGACCATCTCCATCCTTTATTGGATGCAGGGGGAACATAGTGACAAAGGCTGAGGAAAAGGCACTTAAGGCCTTCTTTGCCTAAATAAGTAGCACCAGTTATACTCACAGAAGCTGCCTGGATCCCAGAAATGGATCCACTGGTAACAGGTTTGCTGACCTGGAGAAAGAGTCTTATATTGCATTAGGAGAAAACATATCATCTTAAGAGTGTGGAAGTTACACACAAGGTGGTTAGAGATCTAATCTAAATAGACATCTCATTCCTGATCTTGCAGTGAAATTCTGGAACATACTAAAATATTTGAAAAAGGCTGCAGTGGTTTAGAAGATTTGTGCTTACTGATTTCATCCAGACACAGGACTTAAAAATACCTAGTACACACTTGAACACAAGACCTGGGCATATGTTATTTGAAAACTTTTCCCCACAAAAATGTAATTCTTCAAAACCTCTCAGACCATTCAAATTTGGGACTACCACTACCAGAACTAAAAGCAGGGATCAAATATACCTCACCAGATTAAATAACATGCTTCTCTTCAAATGCTGTGCCTACAGCATTAATGGGGCTTTAATGCGTATACTCTGTAGACAAGGCACAGAAGCAAATACAAAATGTGGTGACTGGCAAATTGCAGAATTAAATTTAACCAGATCATAATGGTATCATTTTACACCCACTTACAAGGATGGATTTAGACAGAAAAATGGGCAGTTCCCCTTTCTGCTACCCGCCTCTGTATTCTCACAGAAAGTTCCTGCCACCTCATGAAGCTGGGCAGACAGGTATATTTAAAACACAAATTACAGTGTGTAAACAGGCAGACTTCTTTAAAACTAGATATTATTTCACTGCAGTACATAGTGCAAATACTGATTAAATTTCCTTTTTATGTGGGAAAGATTCTGAATGGCAGTTATTAACTCCAGTAATACCATAATACCAGGTTTTCTTGTGAAGACAGTGTTTCAGCTGATGGCTTTCATGGCAAGACACGAAGAGCCACAGCACTCTTCTGGAAAAACTGGCTTCTGGGTGCACTCTGCACCAGGTAAAAAAAAGTCTGGACAGCCCAGCCCAGAGAGTGGTGGTGAATGGAGTTAAATCCAGTTGGCAGCCAGACATTAGTGGTGCATTCCCAGTGTTCAGAGTTGGGGCCAGTCCTTTTCAATGTCTTTATCAGTGATCTGGACGAGGGAATCAAGGTCACCCTCAGTCAGTTGGCAGATGACACCAAATTGACTGCGAGTGTTCCTGCTGGAGGGCAGGAAGGCTCTGCAGAGGGACCTGGACAGGCTTGATTGATGGCGTGAGGCCAACGGTGTGAGGTTCAACAAGGCCAAGTGCCAGGTCCTGCCCTTGGGTCACAACAACTCCAGACAGTGCTACAGGTTGGGGCAGAGTGGCTGGAAAGTGGCCAAGAAGAAAAGGAGCTGGGAATGCTGATCAACAGCAGCTGAACATGAGCCAACTGTGCCCAGGTGGCCAAGAAGGCCAGTGACACCTGGCCTGTATCAGCAATAGTGTGACCAGCAGGACCAGGGCAGTGACTGTCCCTCTGTACTTGGCACTGGTGAGGCCACACCTTGAGTCCAGTTCTGGGCCCCTTCTCTATGAGAAAGACATTGAGGTGTTGAAGTGTGTCCAGAGAAGGGCAACAAAGCTGGTGAAGGGTCCAGAGCACAAGTCCTATGAGGAGCAGCTAAGGGAGCTGGGGGTGTTGAGCCTGGAGAAGAGAAGCCTTAGGGTTTACCTTATTGCCTCTACAACTCCCTGAAAGCTGGTTGTAGCTAGGTGGGGATAAGCCTCTTCTCCCAGGCAACAAGCAACTGGACAATAGGAAGTAGCCGCAAGCTTCACCATGGGAGATTTAGATTGGATTTTAGGAAAAAATTCTTCAGAAAGGTTTTTTAAGCATTGGAAGATACTGCCCAGGGAAGTGCTTACATCATCATGTCTGGGGCACTTGGAGACATGGTTTAGTGGTGAACTTGGCACTCCGTGGTTCATCATTGAACTTGATGATCTTAAAGGCTTTTTCTAACCTCAATGATCCTATAAAAGCTCTCATGTTTCTGCCAATGTCATCTACTCTCTGCTTATTGACCTTACTCACTAAAATATTCAGGCTACTGGAGCAGGAAGAGTACATTATTAAGAATTAGTAAATTAAATTTGGCTTCTGCCCTGCTAAAACTATTTTAGAGATGTTACCTTAGGAATTTGCTGGCAAAGTAATTTTGTTATTTTTAGAAAGCAGTCACTTATTGGGGCTTAAACACTTTGCAGAAATATGGCAATTAAAAATGGTCCAGGAATGGTTATGGAAGGAATATCTGGTAGATGTAAGAATGACACTAATACTTTCCCTCATTAAAAAAGTCAATAGCACCGTAAAAACCTGTAAGATGAAGAAAAACAGCAGCACAAAGGCCTAAACTGCATACCTGCACAGATCTATGAGTGAGTGCATGGTGTCTTTCAGGGAGTAGTTTGATTTTATGCAAGCATTTGAAAATGCTACATTTTATATGGGGACCAGGAAAATGGTGGAAACAGGATGAAAAAGTACTTTTCTTACGAAGCTGCTGCTGTGTTGTTAGCCTTAATGTAGCGAATCTGGCACTACCAGTACTTTTTGTGTAAAAAAATATTAGAGGAGTAATGATACCTCATTTCACAAATTTGTGGGACAATTTTATGAGAGAGAAGAGTTTTAATACCCACCTACTTCAAGATTACTTCTCAGACTTAAAGGAAAAAATCCCAACTCTGTGCTAGGGGCATATCAGGGAGAATAGCAACCAGCCTGTTTTCCATCAGAGAAACTGTCTCAAAATTAAGTCTCAAGTGCTGCATGAAGACCCCTTCCTTCCCACACGTGGGTGAAGTGGTTACATAACACATGCTGCAAGTTATCTGAGGAACTGCATCCACCTCTGTGTATTAAGCAGAGAAAGAAGATTGCAGTTCTCCATCCAGGATCTGTCCTTTCTTTGGAATACTACTTCTGGCTTTAAGAGTCAGAAGGAATGTTCTCCATACTCTTAAGCAAAATAAAATTAAGTTTTCACCTTAAGAATATCTGTATCTGTGTTTTTGTGTGATATATGTATATATATAGGGTTTCTTTCCTCTACAGACTGAGGATTTTGGGGCACAAAAATGATTCTTTTACTTTATATTCCTTTTTTTTCTAGTTTTGACATTTCCATAAAAAAGAAAATTAAGGCTGTTTTTACTTTTCCACAGACACATTGATATTTTTGTAGCAGAATAATAAGATGCTTTGTCAAGTATATAGAATAAAAAGGGTCTACTTTCATCTCCAACAGTTGAATAGCACTTCAATACAAATGGAGAATGTTCTCACCTATTTGAGACAGGGTAGCTGAGATTAATCACTTGCATCATTGTATTAGTCTAACCAGTGCAAGCTTTTCATATCATCTGCAAAGATGGTGACGTGCAAACAGGAAGACTGGAGTTCTGACTCTGCGTGCACCAACCAAGCTGACCACTTCACCCACTTGTGGGAAAGAAGGAGTAAAGGATGAATAAATCAGGTCCACATCTAGCATTTGAGTCTTCATTTCAGAAAGTCTCTGTGATGGAGAACAGACCTGCTGGTGTCTTCCCCCCTCATGACCCTTACATACAGCTGGGATTTTATTCTTTCCGCTTTTGAGAGAAGTCTTTAAAGCAAAAATCTTGGGGCAACATCTGCAGGTGGTTATACCAGTTAGCTCAGAAGTGAAAGGAACTATCTCTTCTCATAACTGATCTGCACATGGACCTGGGAAGAGACACTTAGAAGGAAATGATTTTAAAATTTGGGTTCAGTTTTTTGCCTTATTCTTTTAAGTCTTTTCAGATTCAGGAAAAAAAAAAAGAATCAAGCTAAGTGGAGTGTTATAGTTTCTGAACAAAGTTTTTGATGAGATGGTTGGTGAAAAGCGGAGCCAGTTCCAACATATTAATTTCAGAGCTGCATGCTCAACAGATATATGAGTACACCCATTGGGAAGTTGAAGGTTTTTCTTCTTGTTGCTTGTTTGTTATTTTGCCCTTGCTCCACTTCATCAGTTAGTAAATGGGAGAGTGCCAGGGGTGCTGGGAGTTACAGAGGAATGACCAAAGACACTGCTGGCATGGAGCCCTGCAGCACTGTCATTAGAGGCAACCGATTCAATCCAGATTCAGGCAGCTTCCCAGGGCACCCAAGTTTAAATGATTGCCATTTTAGATGTTACATCTAATCAATGGACCTTGATGGCTGTCTCCTGGGAGCAGTTCATTCATAGTACCCTTTGAACCTGGGGATTAAGAGTTTATTTTACTGACAATCTGTGGAGCCTGAGTGACCACACACATTCCTCAGGTATGTGGGGCAAATCCAGGCATTGGTGCTTTTCAACCAGATTACTAAACTATGACAGCAAACCTCTAATCTGTAGTGTAACAATATGGTGGCTTTCTATAAAAGTTTGAGCTCTCAGCTAGATTTTATTGCTTTCTTTAGGAGTGATTTATTACTATATATTATATGATTGTGTACCTGGAGTGGTCCAGAAAGTTGTTTAGTTTCTTATGAAGCAGATGGAATACATTACCTTGAACAAAAACTGGCACTAGTTCTTGTTCAACCCTGGAGCCAATTTACATGTTAAACTGGAGCTTTCTGAAGGCAAAGGACACAGAACACAGGCCTTCCGAACTTCCTGTGTAGGTATCCTGTATCAGCTATCCAGCCCACTCATTTAAACAAATAATGCTCTTTCACCCATCATCCTTTCTCATGCTCTTCTATTGTATAAGACATAAATTTTTTTGCCCGCAAAGCACTTACTTACTCACTGTAGGAGAAAGCAAGGGTTTTTTGGAGGATAGGTGTGAGAAAGTTAATTGCCTGCACTACCACAGGCACTATGCATGATTTTGTTGAAGCTAGACAAGGCCTCTGTCTTAAGCTCCCATCTGGTAAAAAAAGAGAATATAGTGGTTCTCAGCTTCCCAGAAATATGAGACATTTGAGATTATGAAAGTCTCTGATAGTGTGGGACTTGTAACTTGGACTTGGTGAACAAGGGAATATAGGAATTTAGATAGCAGTTTAGATGGGATTTAGAAATCTAAATAAGATAGTGTGTTTGATACAAAAATATCTACATACTAGTGTAGGCCCATAGAGATCTTTCTTTCTGCCAGTAGTTACTCAGGAACATGTATGTCTACTACTGGCATACTCAGAGTTACCACTATCTTGACTGAAATGAGTAACAAGATATTCACCTCCTACTTGAAGCTATTTGGAATTCAAAGATTAGGGCAAGAATTCTTAAAAGCCAAAACAGCAAAATTGCAACACCAAATGCAAGGCACAGCACAGCCACGCAAAAACTAAGGTGCTGGATCTAGGTTTGGTATCCTACCTCAGAGTTAGCTGGGGCACAGAAGAAGCAGGAAAACTAGACATAATATTCTTCTCAGGTCTCTTGGGCTCAAACATACATCTTAATACCATGATTGTCCTAACTACCAAGCTATAGCAGATTCTGAGGTGCCCTTGTCTTTTCAGAAGTTGTACCAGCACATATTAAATAACTCAAAGGATTCTTAGGACAAATAGAAAATACATACAAGGAAAACTTGACTTGGTAACACAGTGATAGGTGGTTGTTCCTCTGAAGGTTGGGTTATTAGCTTGGTATATTCTATTATAAATATTTTCTACTTAGCCCATATTCTTTGAAAGTAGAGTCTATGGCTCTTTTATTACAGAAAAAAAACGTCAAAGTCAGAATCATTCCTGCAACATCTCTTGTTTCTGCAGAGCTTGGTATTTTCAACTGTTACAAATGAACAGACTGGTCCTATATCTTCACCCCACTTTTAATTTATTCCCATCTAAGGAGAGAACCTGTGAAACTTTCAGACCCCTGCAAAGCAGGTTCTTTGCTAAGAGGGCCCTGTTGGTTTCTATCAGCTGTGCTTAACCATATTCAAAGAACGACGCAGTCCTAGACAGACTTACAGAAGTGCTATGACCAAAGCTGTTAAGGGAAGAGGTAGTATTTTAGACAAATCCGTCTCTCCACTGTTTCTTACTCACTGCAACCTTGTGTAATATATTTTGAGTCTGTATCTAAGTTCTTTTGCTCAATCAGGCCTTATTTTAAACACTTGAATTATTTCACTTACCTGTAGTAAAACTTGGCTACAAACTTTTTATTAGCTTTGAAATATTTATTTCACATGCACTGCATAAATGTTAGTTATTTGTGCCACTGTTCCGTGAGTTCAGTAAACCTTGAGTCCTTCTCCTAGTAGCATTGTCCCCATTAACAGTACATATTTCAGACTTCAAGTCCTATCTACTAATGTTCGTGTTAGACCAAGTGTGGCAAGCAATTCCACTTAATTGTTCTTGCCTAGTCAAAGCAGCAACTACTTTCAAAAGACAAGAAAAAACAGCCTATACATAGCTGCAGGTTGGAAGTGGCCTAAGTTCAAATGTCTGCTGCTGTTTTATATCACAGAATCACAGAATGGTTGGGGTTGGAAGAGACCTCTGGACACCACGTAGTGCAGCTCCTCTGTTCAAGCAGGTTTACCTAGAGCAGGTTGCATAGGGTTATGTCCAGGTAGGTTCTGAATATCTCCGGAGAAGGACATTTCACAGTCTCTCTGGGCCAGAGCCTGTTCCAGTGCTTTGTCACCCCTGAAGTAAAAATAATTTTCCTTTTATTCAGACAGAACTTCCTGTGTTTCAATTTTTGCCCATTTCCCTTATCCTGTTCCCTGGCACCACTGAAGAGAGTCAGGCTCTATCCTCTTGACACTGACCCTGAAGATATTTATATACATATCCTCAGAGACACTGAAGATGTTACTATGGATCCAGCTATTATGACCTTAGGCCCAAGAGAAACCCTTCTGTAATGGCAGCTGGATGGCCAAACCCACTCAGGTGGCATCAGACCATGCATGGGACAAATATATCAAGCTCTTGGCTATATTTTTCAGTGAGAGATGGCATGGGACTCTATGCTTTTCTTATTCCTTTAGGGACAAGAGAGAAAACTTCACTCTATGTTTCAGGAAAAAAAAGGTGTCTTCAAATACTAGATCATGTCAGTGCTCACAGGGCAATTGCAAAGATTTTTGCGTTGGTAAAGGGCTGGTCAGTGGTGGTTTGAGCACTGTCAGAACAGTTAGGAGAGGAAGGCTGAAAGCAGAGACAAGAAGATAACTGGTATCATTGCCATCTTCTCTGTCGTGACAGCAAGAAAGGAAAAATTGGCATCTAAGTTAGTAAGCTGGATTCATCCTAATCAATTCCTCTAAAGCATTGTACTACCTAGACCTCTTTCTGTACCTCTTACTCGTGCTGAGCTAATAAATTAGCTTCAGATTTAATAGGCACTGACTTCCACCTCAAGATTGAAGTAAATTTAGCATGAAATTCTAAAACATCAGGCTTTTTCTGAAATAGCTGTCTGTATGCTCAAAATTAGGGGTCATAGTGATCAGTTAGTTTTAAACTGAGTGTTAACAGCAGCCTCATGTCTAAAACAAGTGTCTCCTGCTATAAAGTTCAATCAGCTTATATTGCTGTCCAGCCTAGCTCATCTTTGTAGGCAAGTACTTGTCACATTTTTCTCATTCTTCAAGTCATATTGGTACTGTCCTTCTTCCAGCAAATGTCAGTGAATATCTTCACTGTGTCTATAACTGTTTAAAAAATCTTTCCAATCAAATCAGAACCATTCCTGAGCCAGTTTAATTTTTCCTGGCTTTCTTGGAGAGGTGGAGAGGTGAAAACACAGCAGGATGCTTGCATTCAGCAAGATCAGGTTGAAACGCATATTTGAGAAACTAGGAAAACAGTAGGAGCAGGGAGATGAAACATTTAATTCACAGAAAAAAATATGGGAAAAGAAGAACGTTAATAATTACTTGTATAATGGAACAGCAACAAAAATAAGATACTGTGAACTTCTAGAGACTGAGGAACAAACAAGATAAGAAATGCATTTAATGGAGTAAAAAAGGAAGAGATGAAATGTCACTGAGCAGCTTAGTAAGCAGTTGTCTTCACATATAAGATACCTGACATGGATGCAGCAAAAAGGTTTTATCTGGGAACTCAGGGGTGGTCAGTAAGATCAATTCGTAGATGCTTATGGAGAACTCTAACAGCAAGGGTGTGGTAGGCAAAGGGACAGTTTAGCTAATGCAGTGTAATAGTGTTATATTGTTTATGACAAGAGGTAAAATGGAGTTAAACCATTGAAGAACCTCTTAAAATGTTTCTTTTGTAATCTGTTGCTAGTGCAGATCTTCAAATGTAATTGTATTTACTTTCCTCATGGCTTTGACATTCATTTCATCCTATTACACAGTTCCACAAAGGTGCTGTGCAACCTGGGGAGCATTAGGAGAAGGAAAGTGAATATCAACGTGATGTTAGTGGTACAGTCAAGAACAACAAAAAGCCATTTAGCACACCAAACCTCTAAACTGCATTCACAGCTTTGGGTGGACTTTAGCCAGCCTGACTTTGGTTCACATTCACACTAGATTTATTTTACTATGGTTAAGATACAAAAATTGAGTGAAAATAGGGCATTTCCAAGACTCAGACCCAAAGCTTAAAGTGAAACTTGGAGCGTGTGAACCTTTGCAGCTTGAAACCAAAGAAAATGTTTGCATGAACCCTTGCTAAGCAAGCCTGCTGTGTTTCAGAGGAGCGCTAATAAAAACCACACTGCCATGAATCACTGAATATTCCGTACTTTGACTTGGTAAATTTATGTAAGTTCCATGACAGTACTTTTAAAGAGTTCATTTTTCACTGACCTCTGAGCCAAATCATGAAGTCGTTGATGAGTTTTGCTAAATCCTTACCCAGTCTAATCCTACTAAAATTAGAGGGAGATTTGACTGAGTAGGGAGAAAAAAAAACTGAGTCAAGGTTTGGACTTGGGTACAGTAGCTTGAATCTATATAGTTTATTTTTAAGAGCTTGAATAAATCTATCTCCTCTAATGTGTATTAAACACAAACAAGTAACAGAAAACTCAGTTCAAAAACTGGTGAAAGACCAAATTCAGACTATTTTCCCAACCTGCTCTCAGTCATGTTTGTACACATCAGGAGAAGGTCTTTAATGACACAGCTAATGGTACTTTTTTCTCACAAAGGTTCTTTATTCAGGGCTGCTCTGGCCACAGACAACTCCTGTGTAACTAATAAAGGTATTTTTTGCTGGGTTGTCTCCATTCTTTAAGGCATTGGAAGCTCTGTAGTGAATGGAATGTAGTGAATGGAATGAGTTTCCACATAGAGTGGACTTGTTAAAGCACTTGAGTGTTTTCTTCTAGAACTAAATTTCTCCCTTTCTCTGCTCTCAGTTGCAGTGATGACAGGGAAAATAACTCACAGGTGATCAGTAACTGCTCCTCTATTTTTAAAAAAATTGAAACACTGTGAAATTCTGACACTTAAGCTGTGACACCCAAACAGCTTCACTGATACTTCCTTTGCATCGTTATAGGATGAGCTCTGGGTGCGTGTCACCTCTTCCTCCAAACTCAGTTCAGACAAGACCAGGTCCAGGACAAAAAACTCATTATTCAATGAACCTATCTAGCAAAATCACTGCTTTCCGCCTCTATTTCTTGCCCAGCAAAACCCAGGTTTCTCCTATAGTAACGTCTTTGCAGGCTCTAGCTCAGCCTGCAGTCTGCAATCTCCTCTCTACTTTCTCACACCTTCCCTTAATCTTTGATTTTTCCCTACCATCTGCCTGGCTATTTTCAATTCCTTCATCATATTTCAGTCTGTTTTCTGTGTCAGTTCCAGTCACATTTCCCACCAACTCATTCCAGTTTCTCTGGTATCATGTTTTCATAACCCCCTGCAACCACCTTATTCTGTTTTTTGTCTTATGATTCACAATACAATGTCTCTCTCTTCCTGATTGCCTTTGATGGATTGAACATGGCTTTGATAGTTTTGGAGGTTGATTTGGAAGCAGACGCAAGGATGTGAGGTGACAGGCAAAGGTGAAATCCAGTTTTCTGTTCCTTACTGGGCAAAGAAACTAAGTGGGGAAGCACTTTTCGTTGACATATTTCAAAATCTTTCCAAATGGTTGTCTGTAGGGTTGCCTCCTCTTGGTAAAGGTGAAATGTTCCAGCATGATTGGTAAGTATAGATTCTTTGGAGATCATGGGAGCTGTTGTTAATCTTTTTTTTCAAGAGCTCAAAATTCAGGAAAATGTGGGTTGATCTTCAGATCTCAGCAAGTACTGCAAAGAGGCACAGATGCACATGAACTTCTACTGGTTCTGGCTTCCCACATACAGAGCACAGAGAGGCTACTTAAACAAAACAGTGAGCAGAAGTTATTAACATTAAAAGCCCCACACTTTTTGTGTTTTTCCTTCAACTCACTGAATGATATGATTGGCAGTTACCAAAAATCAGCCTGAGGCAAGCAAAGTCGTGGAATATTTCAGTCCAAATGGTTAATATTCTGGCACAGTTATAAGCCGCTGAAAACTGTATTTTTTAATGGCACATATCAAACAACCTGAATAACATGGAGTGCTACCAGACAGACCTATAATTAGAATTGGGCAAGAATCAGTTTTCCCATAACCTCCAACATTTTTTTCAGTTGTACATTGGCACAAACCCAAGAACTTTTGAGGTTTTACTAAAAAAAGGGAGAACAAACACACTCCTATTAATTTGGTGATCAGAGTATTCACCTACACCCTCCACTTGCTGGGGATGAGCTTTAACTTTAGGTCTTATTTCCTTTATTTTTTCCCCTGGTATAGCTGCTTCACTTTGTATATTTTTATTCATTGATCCAGAGAAAGCCCCTAAAGCTCAATGCACAAAGATAATCTGGTGTCTCATTCTCATGAAGCTCAATGCTTAAATGGTTTTACGGTTCCAGATCTCAATGTCTAGTTCAGCAGTCAGAAGACTCCCCTGGACTGTTAAACGTCCACTGTGAGTCAGGCTGATCATGAACTAAATGAATTCACAGGCTTCCCTTCTCACTCAGAAGTGGGGCTTTCTTTTTTGTGGTTTTAAACAGAAATTTTATCCCTGACATGAGGAATCATTTCTATGTAGTTCTGGCCAAATCTGAAAGTTCTGCTTCTGACAGATCAATGCTATTCCAAAAGAATTTGTGAAACAATTTCTAGAAACCATTGGAAAACAAAAAACAGTGTTCTGAAACCTATGAGATTATTGCCAGGGACTTTATAGTGTAAAAACCATCATGTCTGCTTTGGCAAGACACACACATTACTGCCTCAGTAGAGGTCATTCTGCAGCTTTTTGTTGTTGTATCTAAGTGAACTTTAAGAGGCTTAAGTTAATAAGTAACAGCAAAGTTATCCCTACGAAACCAAACCAGAGCCCAACAGTGTTCTCTATTTGGTTTGGATGTTGCAGCTGAATGCCTGAACTCCCGGAGAAGAAGCAGCCATGAAGACAACAACTTCTTCTACTGACCCCAGTGCTTTTACCATTCCCCATGGTGTAGTGTACTTCTGGTTTGCCCTAAAATTACTACAGCATTAGTGTCCAAAATATATTCATAATTTCTCCTTCCTCTGTAGTCTCACGGAAAAAGTAAAATAAATCCGAACACATTATTATTGACAGTCTAACAGAGGAAAACATTCACAGAGATAATAAGAATAAGAAAGTCAGTTTTGTACAGAGATTGGGAGAAAAAAACAATGAGCATGTTAGTGGTTCAACGTGTAATAAAACCTCCTTCCCAAAAGAAACTAAGTAAAGAACCACATTATTAGCTGGACAAGCTCAGTAATGTCATGAGCCTCTTCAGAAGTAATGATGGTCATTTTATTTTACTCTGGTTGCTTAAATACGGTGCAGTGTGTTACATGATTTCTGTAACACCGGGAGAGCTGGAGGCCTCTGACAGATGGGAGTTTAGAGAGTGCATTGCTGGCATCTAGTGGAAAGGTATGTAGTTTACACACTGTAAAACTTTAAATACCGTTTATATAGAAGCAGAATTTTCCCTTCATATGAGGACATTTGGAGACTCTGGAAGACTAGAACTGTAGAAACGTGAAATAAGGGCATATATAATTTATGAAATCTAGAAAATGTGAGCATTTGCTGTTTGTTGGTCTGGGATTCTTGGCATGCATTTTCACTGTTTATTCACTAAACTCTTCCAAAAGTGTTGGAACTACCCCAAAACAAAATATACATGAAGTCTCAAACAACTTGAATACTCCTATAGTTGCATTTAAAATGCTTATGGACAGCATCACAAAGACCTGCAATAAGAATATAAACAAGCAATTATATCAGAAAAGTCTTCCTTTAAATTAATTTGTATGAACGAATAACATATTCTGAAAATAGCCACATCTAAAAAAATGGCAAAAAAAGCAGCATTATTTGTGTCCCTATTTAACGCTAAATAACTTCGAAGAAGGGTGACATGTTCCTTCCTTTATGTTTTTAGTGACTAGTTAACATGCAAATACCAACTAATAACAAATTACATTCTTTCTTCATGCCAAAACTTCAAAAATAACATATGTATTTTCCCAAACACTCATGTTTCTTGCTGACAATTTAAAAATCAAAGAACTGAAAAGTTTTCTGTTTGAAAACTGAAAAAGAAGGAGCTTCTTTTTCAGAATAATTCCACTTAAATGAAAATTCAGAAAAAAATGCTCAATGGAAAATCACTACTGAAAATAGTTATTTCATATTTTCAAATTATGGAATGGAGTTAATAATGGAGTAATCAGAAAAATAAACACAGAATTTTCAGGTATCTCTGATAAGACAGTTCTTAAAATATTAAAATTCTATACAGTTCTGAATCTTAGAAAAGGTGAAAGGTTTTATTCATATGCAGATATTTGCCGCTCAAGTCCTCATATTATATATTCTGTCTCAGATATAGGCCTTTTAAAGTGCTGTGTGTATTGTCATGTGTGTTTGTGTGTGTGTGGCTCCTCCCCTGTCTGATTTGTTTTGTAAGAATTTGGAATTTCTTTAAGCAGCATCTGGGTATAACCTTGTATCCCACACCCAGGCAGCTCCCATCCCTGGCTGTTTATAGCAGTATTTAGTATGAACTGGTTGTCTGCCAGACTCATGAAGTAGTTGGATTAGTTCTGGAATTACAGAAGTTGTGAAATATTTTTTTAAAATTGGATTTTTGCTGTTATTTAATAGCAAAAGAAAACAATGCAATCAGCACAGGAATACAAGACATCTCAGCAGTGAGATTGCTGTGTTTCACAATACTGGTAATGACAGATGTTACCAGAGAACCTCACACATGACAGGACAGGATGCTGATGGAGAACAAAACCAGAGGCTTCTGTCAGGACTGAGGCAGCAGCAGGTGGATGAACCTTCTCTATCTGGCAGTCCCTGGCAGGCCAGGACCCAGCTCTGAGTGTTGGCGAATCTCTCCTCAGCAGAAGGGAAGTCTGCTATGTGTCATTTTTCAGATTAAATGAAAACACAGAAAAATGGGTGAGCTGATATTCACATTGCAAAAAAACATCCTGGAATGAATTTTTCTCTGGTGCAGCCCTTCTGGAGCCAATTGAGCTTTGCTAGGAGAGGATCTGGCTAAATGACTTTGGAGGGAAGGTTAAACGTTCTTCTTTTATTATCCTGGTCTGTACCATTACCGGGTCCTTTTGCCTTGCTAGCATAAAACCAATTGTAATGCTAAAATAATTAGAAGGCTAGTGTATTTGCTGTTTCAATATGAATAGCTCATGACATATGTCTCTGTGGAAACCTTTTGTACATGTTAGGTACCATCTGTCAGCCATATTTTTCTCCAGTTCTTTGTGCTATTTTTAATATCATTTTAAGCTTTTTATATACACTCAGCCTGTGCCCCTGCCAGAATGGTATATTACAGGTTACACAGTTAGCAATACCTCGAGCTGAGGTTGCCAAGAATCTTCTGCAGTATAATATTATTTCCAATTTCTTGTAGTTTTTGCTTTAGTAATATGAGCACAAAATATCTCTTTTTTTTCAAACTAGATCTTTTTGACTTGCTTAGCAAATGGCTGGTGGTTTGTTTTGGGTTGTTTGTTGGAGTTTTTTTGTTGTGTTTTGCTTGCTTGTTTGTTTGGTTTGGATTTTTGGCTGTTTTTTTCATAGCATAATAGAATGGTTAGGGTTGGAACGTACCTTAAAGGTCATCTACTTCCAACACGCCTGCCATGAGCAGGGACACCTTCCATTAGACCAGGTTGATCAGACCCCCCCATCCAACCTGGCCTTGAACACTTCCAGGGACAGGGCATCCACAGCTTCTCTGGGACACCTGTGCCAGTGTCTCATCACTCTCATCATTCTCTCCCCGCCTCTTTTTTTTGTCATTCCCATGACAAACTGTAACCTGATAATGTGAAAACCAGGAAATTATATACATATATTTTCACACTCTCCCTATAATTTTTAACTGGTTTGTTGAGAAAGATACCTTTTTGTCACAATCATGTAGTGCCTTGATCTGTGCTCTGTTACTAAAGACCACCTCATCTCATCATGGTGCCATTGTCAATGACAGCTGTGGATCACAATTCTGGAACATGGTTTTTATTGCTTCCTCTTCTTGCACTGCCACATGATTATTGGAAAATATGAAAACATGACAGCCTCCTCTTCTGATTCACAGCCTGATGCTCCTGCTTAGAGAAATTGCAGCACTGTATAGGAAGCACGTGAATCATAGCAATGCCGATGAGAAAACTACTTATCACCTACATTTCACAGTTTACAAAACTAAGTTTTGTTAAAAATCAAGCATTGGTGATGGAAGAAGTTTTAAAAATTTTTATGTATAGACCACAAGTAAGGGAAAAACTCTACTGGCAATGTTCTCTTTGAATAGAAAGACAACGAACTAAAAAACAAGAATCAAACCATTTCATTATACACTTGAAGCTCTTGCAAAATGGAATTAAATTGCATTAGTATAAAATTTTAAAAGTCAGTGTGCCCATTCAATTCAGCAGAGTTAATAAATAGGAACTAGATAGCATAATATGAAAGATGTATGTAGTCTTGAGGTAGAAGGGAAAAGCCTAAGTTTGTTTGTACAGCTCCTTTTAATTTAAAAAGCCCTATGTTGTGCCAATCACCAAATCAGTGATATCACAGCACTAACCATTAAAAAGCTTGTAATTGAGAAACATCAAACGAGATTATCTAAAGCCAAGCAACTTTTGTAGACAAAAGTCTTACTCTTGTTGCAGTGACAAGTTAAATAACACTCAGATCAGAGACAAATAGAAAACATAAGATTTTCAGGCTGTTAGAAAAATGAGGTCTTAAGTATGACAATGAGCAGCATTAGGAAACATTATAGGTGGCATTGTTAGAAGGGCTGGGGAAACTGAAGGAAGCAGATGATTGAAATATAAAGGTTATCAGAAATGAAGAGGAGGATTTGATATAATGAATGATGTAGGGAGAAAAGCTAACCTGCAGAGCAACACAAATTATTAAATGAGAGAAATAAGAGCTGAAAGATATGAGACCAGTCAAGTAAGATTTGGAGACAGATTACAAAAAAATAACAGAAGAAAAAGAACTCAAGAGAGAGAGAGGAAAACCAAGTTTTATTAAATATGAACAAAAGCAAACTCATTTCAAAGGAGGTAGGAAACTGTTAGAGCAAGGCCAGCTGAGGTGCCATTCCCAGAAGCAACATGTACCATTCCTGCTGAGAATACCAGCCAGAAAAGACATGTCCTAGAAAAACATAAAGCTTTTAAAATTCATCAGCTGTCTGATGAGAATTTAATACTTTTGTGCCATATTGTCTCAGAGGGGACATTTTACACCCTTCTTCCTACTTTCTGATCATGCTCACTTTCTGGTGGCTGTCAAAGCAAAACTTGAAGTTTGTTTGAGAAAGAATCTGACTCTTGGACAGCAGTTTCTTCTGTTAATAAAATATCTATAGAGGTACCTGAGATATTACTAGGAGCTATTTGCTTGGAAATACTACCTGAAAAGCAATTTTAGATTCCT
Source organism: Eulacestoma nigropectus (assembly GCA_013397775.1). NCBI lineage: Eukaryota > Metazoa > Chordata > Aves > Passeriformes > Eulacestoma > Eulacestoma nigropectus. The sequence continues at coordinate 223,719 of VZTE01001008.1, read as the reverse complement.
TTATATTAGAAAAGCAGCTGCGCTTATGGTCCCTTACAATTATTCCGTTCAAAGGAGAGATTATCTACGTGTTTGATGTCTCAGAAGCTAAATTTATGGAAACATTTTAAATCACCAATCCTTCTTACATATCTCTTTTCTATTCTGTTTCTTTCAAAAACATTTCAGAATTTAGATGCCTGATGTAAGTGTGATGCTTCTAGGGGTCCCATATCAACTGTGATTTACACCAGTTGTGAACATTTAAGTAGCTTACAGATACCTTCAGTTAATTTGTTTTTTTCACCAATCTGAATGCATATTAATGAGAGAATAATTTTTTTAAGTCTGCCTCACCTTTGGCATTCTTCATAAGGTGGATCCTTTACAGAGTATAAGAAAAATAAAAGAAATGGAGGGTACTTCTCAGAAGATCAGGTACTGATTAGTCTGAATATGTTGATTTTTTCTATGCCTTTAAAATTTCATGATCTTCAAGGAAAAACAGAAGGGGAAATGTGTAGGTTCAGAATGAGGTGGCTAATAGGTACATTTGTTCTAATATACTTTCAGTTAATTTTCTGGATATTTAGAAATTGTATAGATTCTTCATCAAAAGAAGTCTTTAAATTCACTTTTTTTTCAGTACTCTAGGTCAACTGCACTTACTAGGATAGAAACAGGAATTAATTTCAGGAAATATTACAATTTATGTCCTGCAGATGGTCATAAATGTTGTCACTTATGGTACCCACATCTAGCCCTGGAGCTTAAACATTTTCTAACTTCACAACAGTGACGTAGCATAGCAGTTTAGGAGCAGATGCAAAGCAAGCACAGAAAAAACTAACCTATAGTATTGTCCCCAGATCAGCCATGCTGACAAAAACTTCTGTGACCATTTTTCTTTTACTTTTTGATTTTCAGTTTTTTATTGTCTGAATATAATTTCTCTCTCCAGATTGTTGTAAAGCAGTTCCCGTAACGCTATGCAACTTATTGCAAGCATCACATTACCATCATATCTAGTATTTCACAAGAATGCTTTATAAATTACTGCAAGTTTCTGATTCTGTATGGGAATTTGTAGCCAGGGGATCATATTTGAAACATGAATGTGAAACTCCACAAACAGAAGAGTGCTTATTCTTCAGAACCTGGAACACCATTTGTTAGATCAAAGCTGGTGTCTGCTTCCTCTTTCTGAAGAAGGCATCTCTGTTAATTCATAAGTCCCAGCTGATACAAAGTAATTTTCACTTATGTCTGAGCTGCATTGGTAGAGATAATATTGCTACTGGTAGGAAATAGGAAACAATGAAAACTACATATAAATAATTCTTAAGATCAAGTAATGTTTGTAAAAACAGTCCAATTATTCTTTCAATAAAAGAACTTCAGGGCGTATCAGTCCTGTCTATCTTACAAGAGTGATAACATTTCAGGCAAAGAGTTGTTTCTTTCTGATTGATTAATTACTTTTTATGTTCCTTACCTAGATGATGAGTACTATTTACCCAATATACTAGGGATACCTACTGTTGATATCACAGCAGCAGGTTATACAAGCAAAACAGAATTTCTTCCCTGTTGTACCAGCCTTATGTCTTGGTACATATTTTAAACATTTTGAATCTCAAAACTGTATTTTTTCCACTTTCAAAGAATATATGATCTTCTAAATGTGGAACAGTTCAAAGTGTATAAGGAAAACTCTCAGAATTATAAATTATGAATGAAAAATCTGGTAAGCTTTGTCTTTTTATTTTGTCGAGGTTCCATTTCAGGAAGTGATCTTTATTTCTATGAAGTTAATATGTTATTCATAAAATGAAATGGTTTATAGAAATGTGTCTTGTTTTTACGAAAAACCTTTAAGCTTATCCATTGTTCATAACCTCTGCATCTTTCAGAATTTTCTATTCATTGCTCATGGTTTCTCAGAGATAGTTTAGCATGGTTCGACTCATAGTGTGATGCAGTATGTCAAAATCTACACTCTCACATTCAAAGAAAAGTAAATTTCAAACAACGGAACAAGCTGAAATTTAAACATATTCAGGCTCTTTGAAAAATACACCTATACTATTCAGACAGAGCACAAAGCATTGCTGCAATTTTTTCCCCTGAGTTTACTCTGGAGCGTTAGATATTTTCTAAAAAAGGAAGGGAAAATACCATTCTTTTAGAGATCCACCTCCTTTCAAGGGAGATGACCATTTACCTAAGCTGAACTGAGAAGTTTCAGTTTTGCATTGTGGTATAACGTCAGATTAATTGAAGATAAATTTCCTGACAAGAACCCAAGAATAAATGAATTTTTCAATATTGTAAAATGCCTGTGGTGTTTTTGTTTCTAAATATCTCCGGCAACAAACTGAAATTCTATTCCCCACCAAATTTCTGCTAAGCCCACTGGTAAAGTGGTTGCCTCCTTCTCCTTATGGTGTCTGTCCAACATCAAAGGTGAGGAGTCTGGATCCCATTGTAGAGGTAAGCCTTGCCATAACACACCAGAGAGCCTACTACTCTTCCTGCAGCAACAGTATTTGGATCTTTTCAAGTTCACACTCTCGTTGCTCAATGAAAAGACTGGCATACTTGGAAGTGGGAACTCAGGTTTGCGCTGTCTTTCTGACAGGCAAACAGGGGAGCTGAAACCTTCCTCTCACTTCTCACTCATTATTTGCAAGTGCTGGGACGACCAAAAAAAATAGGCTATCTTGTAAATTAAGCAATGCTCAGGTATGGACATGAGATCATTGTACTCTTAAATTGGAGTTAAATTAATTAATTGTAATTATTAATTACAATTAATTAATCTCTTAAATTAATTGTACTCAACCAATTAGAATGTCTTAAACTGGAGCCCAACATGGTTCTGGCCTGAAATGATCATCAGGATAGGAGAAATTCTCAGTTTAGGAATTTCCATGGACAAAGAAGTACACCACAAAGGGTTTGGGTGTGTCCGCCATATTCTGAAGGCAGGGAGAGCTTGGCAATAATTGATAATGTCAGACTGTGCCTGTGGGGTCTGAGACACAAAGACCAGATCACAGCAGTCTCTACAAGCATAGTTATAGCAAAAAATACCAGTGACCAAATAGTAAGTCATGCTTAGGTCAAAAGTATAGAAAAAATAGAAGGGTCCAATATCTTCCATTCTGCAGCCTTCCTCTTAACCAGCTAACCACTGGTTTTGATGTTGATAAGCATCAAAGACCTTAGAAATGAGTTGTTGTTCATGGAGAATGACACTGAACCTGAGGTAGCATGAAGTAATGAGTTAAAATTAAATGGATAAACATTAACATTACTTTCCAAAAGGAAAATTTTGATAAACAGTGGAAACTAGACAGTTAATTCAGCTGGACTTGAATTTGATACTTGAATGTAGAAGAAGCCTTAGAGTCAAGGGTGCAAAACTTATCACAAGTCTCTGTCTCAGAGAGAAAAAAAAAAAAAAAAGGAAACTTGCAGGAAGTAATTCCAGATCTGAACAGATGAAAAAAAAAAGAGTATTAGAAATAAGCAGAATGCCTACACTGATTAGGGGAAAAAGGACTGATCAACAAAGAAAACTGCCTTAGAGGCCAAAAAATGTGTAGATAAAGTGAGAATAACAAAGAGTCAAGCTGAGCTGGACCTTGCAAAGAATATTAAAGCACATAACAGAAGATCCTTCAGCCATGTGAATAAAAACAAGTAGGGCCAGAAAGTAGTGATGCTAGAGTAGAAATGAAGAATAAATCAAGTATAGGCTGAAAATTGAATAATGCTTTGGCTCAGATTTCAAGGAAATAAGCAAAGATTTTGGACATGGGGAAAAAAACCAAGGACACATTTTTAATGTATAGAAATGGAAACCAGGAGAATCAAGGTACAAACACAATTTGAGATGTCTAATGTACTCCACGAGGTAAGAAGTGGAAAATAAGTACAATCCCAAGAGGAAATTGGCAAACAAAATTTCAAGTGGTGCAGCAGCTATTTTTAATAAATTCATTAAACCTGTTTGGTGCCTAATGTTTGAAACACATCACACAGAGAGTAAACAAGGTGGAATAAGGAAATGGTCTGAACAACTAGAGGTCACCTAGATTTTAGTTCAGCAATCTGATGTCTTTTAAAAAGGATTGGAATAAAAGAATCATTAAAGGCATGGAGGACAGTTACTGAAAGAGTTTATCTAATGCAAATAAACTAACCATCCGTTCTTTTTTAAAAAAAAATAATTTCCAGACAGAGAAAATGAGGCAAATATAAACTTTCTGGACACTGATGAAAACTTTTAATGTGGTGGCCACTGAGAGATTACCAGCAAGGCCAGAGAAGATGGGTTCAGTAATGGAACTGCAAAGCTGGTTAGGATTTGGCCAAAAAGGGCACTAGAGCCACTGGTATGAGGAGAAATCCAGATTGGGAGGAAATTACTTTGCTATTAATACAAAAGATTTGCCCTGAAGCATGTAAGAGGTACAGAATTAGAAGGTGGTAAATATGGAGGAACTGGGTGATATTGAGAATTGTGGGATTGGGCTGGGTTTCAACAAGATAAAAATTACATTTGGGTGTGTCTGTTTACAGGGTGGTGATATGAAGACTTAATCAGCTGGAAATTCCTAATATGATCACGAATTTCACAATATGAATTCTTTGCAAGAGTACTATCAAAATTATGCAGAGATAAGTAAGAGATTATTGGTGTTTCACAAGGTACTTATAAGACATTACTTTTAGTTTTGAGTGCAATTCCAGTAATTCGTGTTGAGGAAAGATGGGTGCAGAAAAAACCAGCATGTATGGTCAGAGAACAGTGGCCTTATTTAATTTGTCTTGCCTGGCAAATCAAAATCAAGAAGCAATATGATTACATTCTATAAATACATCAGAAAGATAAATACCACAGAAAAAGAACAGTGATTTAAACAAAAGGATGATGCTGGCACAACAACAGAAAGGTATAAATTGGTCCCTGAATAGACTCAATCTGGAAATCAGAAGATTCTTATCTGTTACAGCAGTTAGATCCTACAACAGCTTTGAAACAGAAGCAGTGGGAGCAGAGACCCAAACACTCTTGAACTGAAGTTCAAAGCCTTACACCAGGTGCACTGACACACTCTTTTCTTGTGAGACTGCCAGTCTGGTGGCTGGCCCAGCAGTTTCTACTGCTGGTATATCATCCTGTTATCTATATGTAAATTCACACACATATATGCACCTTCACTTACACACACATGCATTCACAGAACTCCAAAGCAATTTACTACATTGCATCAAAACCCAGGGAAATTGTATGAATCAATGAGCTGATTATTGGGATCATGACAAGGCAATTTCTGCTTGTGAAAAGCTAAAAGGATTTATGTGCTTGAAATCCCTAGACAGTGGTTACAAGCTGTGAATGCAGGAAATACTTTGGGTCTCTTGTTAGTCCCTAAGTAACAAAAAAGGAAATGCTGATGGGAAATGCTGGCTTAAAATTTCATGCTGCCTTTAAGCAATAAGAAAGGACAAATCTGCTTCTTTGAAACAAAGTAGGCCAAAAACTTTTGAATTCTGTGTATTTCTATTATAACCAGCTATTGACACTATAGGAAGTGAATATCTAAATAGCAGAATCAACAGAGGAAATTAAAAAAAAAAGCCCTAAGTCTATTTCATAGCATAATAAAATGGTTTGGGTTGGAATGGACCTTAAAGGTCATCTACTTCCAACCCATCTGCCATAGGCAGGGACACCTTCCACTAGACCACACTGATCAGAGCCCCATCTCATCTGGCCTTGAACACTTGCAGGGACAAGGCATCCAGAACTTCTCTGTTTCAGTGGTTTATCAACTTCATTGTAAAAAAGTTCTTCCTTATATCTAATCTAAATTGACCTTACCTCAATTTAAAACCATTAACCCTTTACCTACTGCTACTGATCCAACTAAAAGGTTTGTACCCGTCATATAATCCCCCTTTAGTTACTGGAAGGCTGTTATGAAGTCTCTCCAGAGCCTTTTCTTTTCCAGGCTGAGTAGCCCCAACTCTCTCAGCCTGTATTCACAGGAGAGGTTTTCCAGCCCTCTGATCATCTTCATGGCCTCCTCTGGACGCACTCCAACAGATCTACATCCTATTTATGTTGAGGGCCCCAGAGCTGGACACAGAACTCTGGGTGGGGTCTCAATAGAGCAGAGGGGCAGAATCCTCTCCCTCGACCTGCTGCCCACGCTACTTTAGTTGCAGCCCAGGATATACTTTCCTTTCTGGGTTGTAAGTATGTATTGCCAGGTCATGTTGAGCTTCTCATGCACCAATACCCCCAAGACCTTCTCCCCAGGGCTGCTCTCACATTCTCTGACCAGCTTGTACTTGTGCTTGTGCTTGTGCTCGTGCTCCCCATGACCCAGGTGCAGGACTTTGTATTTGGCCTTGTTGAACTTCATGAGGTTTGAACAGACTCACCTCTCAAGCCTGTCAAGGTCCCTCTGGATGGCATCCCTTCCCTCCAACATGTGGACCACACCACATAGCCTGGTGTCACTGGCAAACTGGCTGAGAGTGCACTTGTTCTTCCTGTCTATGTTCCTGAGAGAGGTGTTAAACATTTTTCCTGTTCTAAAGCTAAAAGTCTTTTTGGATGCAACTGCATGCAGCCATTCCAAGCAATATTTTCGTTGTTTGATCCAATACTGACAATGCATAAAGCAGCAATTGTAAGGGTTACGTGACTGTTAAATTCACTTCCAGTGTTATCCCCTACCAATGGAAATAGCTAGCATGAAACAGCCCATAACCATTCTGCTGAACTCTCTTACAGTCCAGAAAAATGTGGTGGCATCCAAAGTGACTCTTCAGAGGGCTCCCTGGCCCACTGTAACTTCCACACTTTCCTAGAAATTGTCTGGGAGTGTGCTCATTGACCTGGGTCAAAACCATGCCAAGGACTCTGCTAACAATTTAACAGTATATATGACTGACTGACTTCCAGTACCTCAGGAATGCTCTCTGGAACTGGTTAATTTATGAGTGCACATATAATCAAGGGGTACTGTTGCCTCTTGTTCCTTTGATCCCCTAGTAAATCTGCCCCAGCAACAAGGACAATGTGGAGGCCAAATCAGAAACTCAGTATTAAATGATTTTCCCAACTATTGCTTAAAAAGGTAAAATTTCTCTACAGTGCAGAAATAAGAACATCATCTGGATCCAGCATGTTGAGGATATGCATCATATTTGAAACTTCAAGAGGCCTCTCTACAGATGTCTGACCGAAAGAGGTCAAAGCCATTCAAAGCCTATAGCTCATGGATTAGGGCCTTTGACTGATGAGAATATCCACAGCACATGTTAGAGCTGAGGATCCTTGCCTGCCTTCTCTGGCTTATGCTAGGATTTGGGGTGGGTCTAACTACAGGAATATTTTGTTTGTGTGTGTACTCATGGGCACCTAAGAAAGAAAGTAATGAAATAGGATTGACAAGCCGTTTTCATTTTCCATGAATGAAGGTAAAGAACAGCAACTGAGAAACCAATTCCTGGTTTTGGACAAGTCACTGGAGACACAGGATTCTTACCTGTAAATCTTTATCTTGCTGTGGATGTTCTTTACCTGTATGTATCCTTCCTCTGCAGTGGTTACAAGGTCAGATGGAATACAAAAAATATTATTCTTTGTCATTTCCACAGTGTTCAAACTGACTTCTTTAGGGGCCATCAGAGCTGCTGCCTTTTGTTGTGAGCACTGTATCAGTGGTTTTAGTTTGCTATCTCAAGGAAAGTGAGCATCGTTGTATGTCAAAGGCTTTAGCTAAAGCTAAGTGCAGTGTTAAGAACACAAAGCAGAGATCCATCTGTGATGTGACAGTTTTTCCATTGTCACACCCTATATTTTTCCCTAAGGATTATCATACAGTGTTAATTTCTACTATGGCTTAAAGACTTCTCCTTTGTCTGCCAATGTTTTTGTGTTCTTTTCATTAGACACACTGCTGCATCCTTGTAAATATACACATTTTCTCCTCAAGCTTGCTCTCTCCACCCGGTGGAAATTCTATGTGTGGGAGCTTTGTGGGCTCAGTAGGTGTTTTGGTGTTTATTGAAGTTCTGGGAAGGTTAAGAGTTTCTGTGCCCTAAGTGCTGACATTGCTGTCTTTCACACTTTAAAACAGGAAGCTAAGCCACATATCTTCTGAATTATATACTGGAAACAGCAGAAAAATCAGTGAGTACTGAACAGAGGCATGCAGTTCAAGTGCTTTCACTCTGTTCCATCTCTGCATATCAGTCCAAGATCAAGGACAACAGGAAAAAGCCTTTAAGCTGTCCTTAGAACTAATCCTAGATGGAGGTACAGGAGAGTCAAGAACCTGGTTCTCCTGTCTGCGTCTCAAGATATCTGACTGCCTCTGGCTTGCTGATGACTGGGGGAAATGGTTTCATATTTTCATTTCATTATCTGAAATGTATATATTATCACATATGAAATAAAGATAATGGAGCTTTTGCACAGCGATTCGGGATCTAAACATGCAAATGGCCCAAAGAATTAAAGAATAATACTTACATTGCCGTTGGATTTCTTTGTCAATAGAGATAACTTCTGACTGAAAGAGTTTCTGGGATTAACTCAACTGATTGTTTCTTTAAACTTTTGGGAGCTGTTTTCCCTGTCTTGAAGAAGAAGGAGAAATATCTCCTCATAAGCAAAAAAAAGTAGATATTCTGTTCTGCTTCAAAATACATTTCATGTTGAATAAAAATAACATTTATGCACAAAAGAAAAAAGTCTCTTTCTCCTGCCTGATAAAAATTATTACATCAGAATCCTGTTACAATTGTTTGAGAATTTAGGGAAGCTAGTGATTATTTTTCTGTACTCTCTCCAACTAAAATGTTGTGTTCTATACAAGTAGTCCTTTTCCCATTGGTGTGAATCCCAAGAGTGCATTAAATAATACACTTCTAGTTGTAAAACAGATGGAAAAGCGTTTAAAAAGGTGCCAGGTTTATTTATGGAAGCATGAAATTGAATTTAATAGCAGAATTTTGCCAGTATGAAATGTGAACTCTCAAAACAGGAAGTGGATTTTATTGCTTATTTATTTTATTACCGGATCAGCTGCCCAGAACTGTAGAATCCTTCCTCTCAGGAATTATTTACTTTCCAACTCTGAACCAGAACATCTTGACCATCAGTTGTTACATCTTCTGGCTGCCAGATTCTCAACTATAAACATATGTGGTGCTGTCTATCTCAGATGATCTTCTGCAGATTTATATAGAGAACATTTTAGCTTTACATTTATTTCTTGATTTAAAACAGTATGAAGTGAACTGACTAAGCCAAGGGAAAGAAAATTTTCTTTAGCTCGATTACCATTTAATTAATAATATTCTATTTTTAGAGGGTTTATGGCATGTATTCGTTATGCATAAAAGATAAAAAAGCTAAAAGTCAAATTAGACAAATTATTTCTTCTCCTCTGCACTTCCAAACAAGGACTAGTGAAAGTACAGGTGCTATTCAGCTTCCAAAAGCTGAGTAGCATTTGGGCAGATTGCACAGGGAAACAGTGTCCCATGTTTTCAGGGTTCAGTCTAAGCCAGTATCCCTGGATGGAGTTGAGTAAGGCTGTTGACTGCTGGAGACTGTCTATAAACCTGTACCTGGCTCTTGTCCCCTTTTCCTGTGCATCTGGCCAGTATGTAGAGGTATTTGGGATGGTAAAGAAGCCTTCAATTTCAATAAAGTTGTGATAACTCGTTGATCCCATTTTTAAAAAAATCTATGGAAATATATTTTTCAGGTTATTATGCTGCTTTAATGAATATGGTTTCACACTTCCACAGAACTGGATGCTGCAGATGCCCATATTTACTAGAAGACAGCTGCATCTTTGTGGTTATTGCTGCAAGAAGGATAAATGCCTGCAATGACACCTTCCATTTAGAGGAATCTGAGGCTGAGACAGTGCTCACTGTCACAAGGCAAGGCCGTGTTAGAGCAGAGCTCAGAGCTCTGCTCCCTGAGCTCCTGGTGCTGTGCTCGGCTGGTGCCACAGCGCCCTTGGGCAGAGTTCTGGCAAACACCCATTACATGCATGTGCAGAGTGCACTGTGCTCAGCTCAGTGCTGGCACTCACAGACACTCACAAATTTCCATTTTATGCAACAGCACTAAATGTTTTCAGCATGAAACTCATGCATGTGCAGTTTTGCATTGGAAACTGAAAAAAGTGACAACATGGATCTTGCTGCTCTCAGTTGGCCAATTATGGATAAAGATTGAAGGCAATGTGGAACAATATTATGGTCATGATCCAAATCCCACATAGGAAAGACGTGGTTACAATAGGCTTTGTTGCAGGCATTAAATCTCCTCAAAGTGCATGAGACTTTCTTATACTTCACCTGTGTTGTACTGTTGTCTTACATGATTATTAAATCACTTTTAACTGTATCACACCTTGTTGTGACTCTCCCCAGGAGAAAAGCTTTTCTCCAAGACATTCAGAGTGCCTGGGATCCAAGTGCACGGATATTTTGAGGGCTGCTGACATAGTTTGGAGAAGCAACTCCTTCAAAATAAAATATTTTAGTGAAATGTGTATTTTCATAAACTATTGGACCTAATCCTATGTGCAAAGGAAGACAAAAGGAATCTGAACATGTAAAAGAAAACTCCCCATTTTAAGTTTCTGCTATAAATGGTAGTACAGAATGCATGAGTTTTGTGGGATTTCATATTAAGCATGTTAGCTGTTCATCAGCTTTATTAATATTTCACGAGCATAAATTCTGACATATATCAGAACCAATTAAGCTTATTTTTGTACTTTTTATTTCTTGGAGACAGATTGAGTTCAGAAGGGCATACAGTATCTAGCATATCTGGTAATTCATTCAAATATGGGAGTAAAGCTCTTCTTTTAGTTCTGGCCAAAATTCCTCCAAGTTTTGTACAATGGGTTTGAAAGCTCTTATATATTTAAAGAAAATCCTTTCAACTCACTCTAGAGTCCTGCTTTATGTTTCATATTGCTTTGAACTTATTACCTCTTTGCAATGTCTTGGAACATTAGTTTGGGAGCATTAAAGCTAATGATTAAATGTATAGTGAAACAACACTTTGATGTTGCCAGAAGCAATTAATTTTCCCTGTTTATACACAAAAGGTCATAAAAAACTGTGTTATGACAAATGAAATGATTCAGTGAATTCAAAGCAAGTTAGCTGAATTCTAAAGGATTGTTACTGCTTGGTGGAAAAAAGGTATCCATCAAGCCTTATCTTAAGTCAGAAAGCTGTGATTAACTTATGGAGTTTTGAATGCTTTTAAAATTAGAAAAGAAGCTATGAATTTGTCAGCTACAGAAAACCAGCCTGTAAAGGGTTCATTCAGAATTAAGCTTTCACTGCAAATAGCTTACTGGGTGTAGATAAATGAAGTTTATGAGCTTACAGAAGTCACAGAGAGACCACATTTGCACATAAGCAGCCTGACCATTGTATGTTCTCTGCACAGATGCCTGTTGAACTTAATATTAACAAATGGAAAAATGTACTATATATATTTTTACTCCTACATTTTTATAGGCAGAATCCTTCATTGAATCCATATGCTGGAGACAACAGACATGATTAGAATATAAATCACTCAGAGAGAGGGATTGGAAGTCGGGTTCTGCAGCTTCTAGAGCTCCATGTGCCTATGAGTGGGCATACCATGCTTTAGAACAGAGGAGGGACACCACATATGTGCCCATGCACACACACATAGACACTTACATATGTGCATGCATGGATCTGTGTATTCTAAAACTGTGGATGTGATTAAACATGAAGGAATCCTACACTTTCAGCCACAAAAAAAAAATTCTGAAAATGGAAAAATGAAAAAGAATTAAATTACCATAGATTAAAGAAAATAAAGTGTTTATGTTTAACATAGTTAATTTCTCAGTTTCCATTGAACTATAGGAAGTTTCGATTTCAGGCTATGTCTTCCTCTTATTTGTCAGTTTAAGAAATGTGTTTGTTACACTGTTTAAGAGATACACAAATTCTAAACATGATCCTGCACAGTAAAGTTTCTAAACTGATGATGGTGTAGGAACTACCTATCAGGAAGAGAAAAAGACTGCTATGCATCTGCCCAGGAATCACCCTCAGACTTTCTGATAAACTGAAGGCAATAATTTGGCTTTCCTCCTCCTTTCCCTTCCCCTTGCCCCTTTATCATCTTTTAGTCTCTTCAGAATAAAGCATGAACTTCTGGTTTTTACAATGAGTTAAAAAAATTTGATGAATAGATCTTAGACTGTCTAACATATAGATTGTTTACAGACCTCCAGAGCATTTAGGGGTATTATTTTTATTTTAGAAGTTATACAGTCCTAGCAAGAACCTTTTCTTTGAATGCCAGGATCCCAGTAAAGAAAAACCCTGAAGGTTTTTGGGTTCAGTTCAGTTCATTTGAGACATACTTGGGAATGCAGCACCTCTGTATAGAGATGTCAGATGTGTAGTTCCCACAGAAAGTCTGTATTCTTCCCAAGAGAAGCTAGAAGCCAGAAAGATATGCCTGGTCATCTCAATTACCATGAGGCATCTAGGTTTGGGTAAATAAGTTGTGCCTTAATTACATAGGCAGTCAGAACCTCAATATTCTCCTTAACCTTTGTGAGAGCATACAGAGTTTTTGGGTGAGGAAGAAGAATTATCTGCAAAAATTAACACAAAAGGAAACAACCAACTGCATAAACATCTAGAAGGAGTTCACAAAACACAATAACTACTTTTCACATCTCAGACCATCCAATGGAATTTCTAGCTCATATAGCACCCATACTGTGTATAAGAGTGATAAAGAAAGAGAATTGCTTGAAACTATCTGAAAAATCATAATCTAATTAACTGGTTCAAGTGAGGACAACAAATTGTTAATAAGAAATGCTGGGAGAAAAATCAGGCCTCTGCCCATAAATCTTGTCACTAAAATACAGTTAGATGTTAAACTCTGTGTTGGATTTTTAACTGGAAATTATGTCCCTAGATCAGGTTGTAGACATGAAAGAGCACCACATTTTCAGTTAATGGATCGGCTCCTTAGGCTTTTGCCTAGAAGGTATTGTCAGTTTTAACAACTTCTGTCTCTTTGATCATAAAACAAAATATTAAGTTTTTTTCTTATTCATAGGGAAATCTGAGTCACTAACTGTTAGATACATTTGGTCTCCTAGAAACTATTCCTTTTCTTCTCCCCTTAGATGTCCCTGACAATAAGCAACAAATGGACTCTTTGGGGTTCTTACCTAAGATGAAGGTGAATGAGGCTCTAGTTTTACTCCACTGAATATTTGATTATTTATTCAAAATGGAACAGCTTCAAAAATATTTTCCTTAAAAATGTTCAAACAAATCATCTTGACATTTCCAATATTTTTTTTTGGCTGAAACAATTGGTCAAATCTGGTACAAATTTGCAGATAGTTTCCATCAACACGAAAGTGCATTTTTGAGCAAACAAAGAATTCTTCCATAAAAATTGCCTGGCTCTAATCAGGGCTCAGGCAATTTTGCACATGCCAACCAGCAGAAAATTAGGTATTGGATAAGCAAGACTGGCGAGGATCTGGGTTCTACCTAAATCCCCTTGTGGCCTTCGTCCAAAGTGATTAGCCCCAGGTCAAACAGAAAGCCTGTAGTGAATCAAGCAAATTAAATCCAACCCTCCTGAGCTATCGAATAATGTGCTAGTCCCAAGACCTCCCTTCTTGGAGGCTGGAAGGGAGGAGGTTATTAAATATAAACATGAAGTAACATCCTGCTCTATGGAGGCCCAAGGCATGGTGTTCTGGAGAAGAGGCAGGGGATTATACGTGCCCCTCATCTGGACCTGTTTCAAAGGAACCCACAGCAACTGTCTCTGCCAGTGCCAGGAGCTGTCAGTGTCCATGAGCAGTGTTCTACAGTTTGGAAGGCCACTAAGGAGGTGTCCTCTTAAACTTAAGGGCACTGAGCTGCAGCACAAAACACTGCTTCAATGTGGACTTGGAATTGAAGGGACTTATTTCCTTTAAAACATTGTAGAACAGAGTAATCCTCAGATTTATTTTGATTAGAAATCTGGATACCTTCTTGGCAGTGTTTATTAGATCTTAATGTAGCTCATTTGGAAAGCCAGTTATTTTGCTTTCTCCTCCTTTGAATCACTGACCATTATTTTCTCTGTTAATGAATCTGGACAATTTTAACTGTCAGATTCTAATGTAACTCTCTGAATAAATTGGTTGAATTGAAGCTGAACCCATGTCTGTGTTCAAGCTAAGAATGAGCCTGAACAAAAGTCTCCAGAGTTTCCTAAAATTTCAGGGAGTTTATTAGTGGAAAACTGATTTTGAACCACTGAACCTGAAGTGACTGCATAGTTTTGGTTTCATACTGATGTCAGCTCAAAAGAAGATTAAACTCCCACTGCAGCTTAGATGTGACCTAAGGTGAATAAACTTACATGTGAATATTTCAGGGACAGCTATCACTGTCCTTGGAGCTGATTGTTCACTTCATTTTCCTCCTCCTTTCGACACACTTTTTTTTTGAAGCAGATTGGAGCATCAACAACTAGAAACTGTTTTTCACTTCTAAGTCTAGTCTTAAATGAGTTGGTCCCTTAAAAAAAAGTAGAAACATGCTTCTCTTGCAGGTAGACATTTCAATTCCCATCAAAGCAGAAATTAATGCAGATCTTATTTCTCGATAACTGCACACTTCTGAAAACTATTGCCCCTATGTTCATTCATTTGTTAGATCTGCATACAGCCTCCCACTTGTAATTGGAGGAAACACTCCCTGTCCTCTGCAATACTGTATTTGAGTATGTAGAATGTCTTGGTGGTCTTTGGCCTTTCAACCACAGATTCCGAGGTAACAATGAGAGAGGGAAGAGTGGGAAGTTCAACATTCAGACCATACTCCTAAAACAGATGTATTTGTTGATAACCTCATTGTCAGTGCTAAAGCAACAACTCACATGGAAAAACACCTTGTGGGTGATTCTGGTAGAAAGCTGGTTTACCAGTAGCTGAATTTGGGATTCCTGCAGACCATGAGCAACCAGACTTGCAAGACCACATATGGACATCTGTGCAAAATCACGTTGAGTCTTGATGAAGATACCAGAGGTGAAAACAACTTTTGTCATTTGCATTTGGCTAGGGTATGTACAGGGGGCACAATGAAGATTCATAACAGTCCTACAGCAAACAAAACTGGTTCAAGTGCAGTGGAACCAGATAATGGTTCAATCCCAGCTAGAGTTCTTTTTCTTCCTCCCCTCTCACTGCTAGAAAGTGACAGTTCTGCTAAATCTGAGCTCAGCTATTGACATTTACCACCACAGAAATCAGCCCCGCTGTCCTGACACAAGAAATAATTCTGTGTACATTAAAGATATGAAGAACTTCCTAATCTAGGAATAAAGCTTTTAAAAAAGTATTTAGTTAATTTTCTAATTAAAGGAAAATCTAGGTCCATTAAGATATTATATTAGGGAAAAACCTGAAGAGTTCTTCCTGATGGCAAAGGAACTGATCTCGATATTCTAGAAGTTAATAAACAAGTCACAGGTTCAGGCCCTGGAATTGAAAGTTAGTGAAGAAGGAGACAGAGCTCTCCAGCTCCTCAGAGAAGGCAGGAGAGATCCACATTTCAGAATTTCATAGAAAATTCTCACTGGCTTGGTCATGACTTATTTGAGTGTGCTGATTTTGGCTGGGGTAGAGTTAGTTTGCATCACAGGGGCTGGTATGGGGTTGTGTTGTGTTACACAGGGTTGATAACACAGAGATGTTTTTGGTGTTACTGAGCAGGGCTTACACAGAGCCAAGGCCTTTTCTACTTTTTGTGCTGCCATGTTGGGGAGGAAGTTGGGGGTGCATGGCAGGGTGTGAGGAGACAGAGACAGGACAGGTGACCCCAGCTGACCAAAGGGATATTCCAGACCATGGGGCATCATGCTCAGTATATAAAATGGGGGCAAGGAGGAGGAATAGGGGACGTTTGGAGTGATGGAGTTTGTCTTCCCAAGTCACTGCTATGTGTGATGGGGCCCTGCTGTCCTGGAGATGGCTGAACTCCTGTCTGCCTTTGGAAAGCAGTGAATTTGTTCTTTGGTTTGCTTTGCTTGGGTGTGTGGCTTTCGCTTTTCCTATTAAACTATCTTTACTGCAACCCAGGAGTTAAAATCATGACACTGAGTAAAACTTCTGGAACCAGAGTGATCATGGTGTTGACCATCAAATTAAACTGAAGTTAGTCAAGCCCTCTTTTGGAATTGTTACCCTCAATTAGTTGATTTCTGAACAGTGATGCAAAAATTGTTTCAGAAAGGCAGATGTTTTCTTATACGTCAGAGCATGCTTTCTTGCTAACATCATAACATAGTTTTTCGGGGTTATTCCAGCATTGCTTGTGGCAAGCATGGTGACAGGACTTTCAGGAACAGCTGAAGACAGCTTCAAAGTATCACTCTTTATCTTGTCTTTTACACTTTACTTTTCCAATTAGAATATTCATTTTCTACCATATTGAGTAGATTAAGAAATTAAAATGTAATTTTTACTGGCTACATTGACAGATAATTTCTGTCACATTTACAACAACATTTAATGTGTTGGCATAGTTACCCTTTTGCTACATTGCTAGCCATAAACAGTTTTTGCAAACTAGCCAAGTAATCTAGTTGAAGAAAAATATCCTTCATATCCTCTTAGTCCCCCCATCCCCTTCTAACCAATGCACTTCCTCACAACACCTTTCTCGGACAGTTTCTACATTTGGACATGCCTGAAGCACCCTTAATTTACATTAAGCAAATTTCTTAGTTCCTGAATTTCTCCTGCACAAGTCAATAGATCAATACCACAGAACATTGTTGGACTGAAATCCAAGTGCCTTTCTGCTTGGAGAGAAGCACTAACACTTTGAACAGGATTTTGTTTGAAATTAAGACAGTTAGATTGAGAGGTTGGATTAAGTGCACTTAATATATTAGTATATATTTTGTTATATAAGTTATACAATGCATATGTATAAAGCATATATTTTTATCTTACTATAGGTGTATATATTTCTTTAGTTTGGGTACTATCAGGAAGAAATTCTTTACTGAGAGGGTGGTGAGGTGCTGGAACAGGTTGCTCAGAGCATTTGAGGATGCCCCAACCTTGCCAGTGTTCAAGGCCAGCTTGGATGGGGCTTTGAGGAACCTGTGGAAGGTGTCCCTGTCCATGGCAGGGCATCTGGAACTAGGTCATCCAACCACTCTATGGTTTTATGATTCCACTATCCAGTGCTGCAACTATTCTCTAATAGAGCCTTTAATATTTTCCCTTGGCCATGGTGGGAATGAAATGATAACATGCAGGTCACAAATCCCAGCAGGGCCTGTGCTCACTCACTGGTTGACAATATCTGTGTATGAAAAGGCTGACAGTTTGTCTTTTGAAAAGAGGAATCAACTGTTTAAGCAACTTCTAAAATCAATTCTGACTCCTGCTATAAATTGAGGAGCCCTATCATCCCTCAAAGGAGGGCAAGAGGCAGCTTCATCTGAGGATCAGCCTTCAGGGGAAATGTTATGACTTGTGCTCTGAGCACTGTCAGTGGCAACAGCCATTTCTGAAGAGAAAGCTAAGGCAGGAAGCAGTGAAAAGGAGAAATTCCTCTTTGTTGCAGGACTTGTTTAAGGGCAGGATAAGATGAAATGACACCAGCTAGATCCATGGCGAGTCTCTGTTTTGAGATGAAAGGTAGATTTGCTATGCGCTGTCTCAAGTAACAGGTTTTATGTTGGGGTATCAGCAACGCCTTGACATTTAGAAACTGCTCTATCTACCCTTGGAGTAGATTGCATTTAAGGTGTTTAGTGTGTTGCACTACTAGAAAGCTGGAGTCGCAGCAAAGCTCCTACTGATGCTCAGGTTTGGACTTGTATTGTGCTGTGGGTGAAATTCTTAACAAAAGGTCTTTGTTACCAGGAGTGGCAACCAGGATCTTAAATGCTTGCAGGTCTTCTTGATAACATCTATGCCTGGATGATATGAAGTCCAGTAGGATGATTTTTGAGCTTCCAAAAGAAACCTGCAGGTTTTCTAAGATCTCAATAGATTGGTCAGGGGAACACTCCTGAGCACTGCTGAGAGGCATCCGGGTGCGCCAGCTCCAAAGGAGCCACCTCTGTGTCAGACCCAGAGGTCTCAGATATTGTGCAGTCCTGATCCCCTGGCACTCCAAACTGACTAATTACTACTGAGAAATTGCATTTGCAAGGTGAAATCACGTGTCTGTAGTCACATAGGAAATAAATGGCAGAACTCAGAATGTCATCCTTCTTCCCAGCTCCTCAGTACTAAACTATAAGATTTACCCCTTTCTGAGGGTGCTTTATGATGATATTTACAGTTGCTTGTGGTTTCCTGTCTATCTGGAAAGAAATTAGACTATGCTATCTATAATAAGCAATTTAGAGCAGAAACTGTTTCTAACATTTTTCCCAGTTCTAAATATAACAATTTTAATGAGTACTGATTCTTTGTAATTAAGGAAGCTTCATCACTATAATGTTGCTTTAACTAAAGGCTTGGCAAATATGGATGTAACACACTATCTGACAAAGACCAACAGCCTGATTAGGCAGCAGTGTTAAATTTAAAACCAGGCAGGGATGTTTGACTTTATATGGGTTTTAGATGCATCTGCATCTCTGGAGAGAAGGGCAAGAGGCCTGGGACTGAGAGCAGTAAATCTTTAATTAAAGAACTGCTAACCATGCCTACTACATTTATAAATAACAAAACATTTATCAGAGCTTTTATCTTTTCTTGCAATCATCAGGCTGTACTAGATGTTGACAAAGTCAATGATTTATGCCTCAGATTTTTTTTATTAACAAATACCAAAGATGCTATTATCAGTGAAATCTTCTGCAACCTAAATCTTGGGGCTTTTGTTGCTCTGCCTAAGGAATATTGTGAGCCTTTCTCACAAGTCATTTTACATTGGCCCAACAGAAAAGATTAAGGCTGCATAATAAAGTTGCATCCAGTTGCAAATGGAAATGTTGAGTGGTTTTCCTTAAAAGGATCAGTAGTTAAAAAAAAAAAAAAAAGGAAAAAGAGCACTTTAAGGAGTGTTTTAATTAATTTTAAACATTAAGATACCAGTTGTCAAACACTAGATTTGTTCATTCTATTATATTTAAATGTTTGCATTCAATTTTTTTCATTTCATGGCTGGTGGAAGATTCTGACATACATGCATACATATGTATATATGTACACATACATGTATGTTACATATAAAGCCACAGATAAATATACATATACATATCCTCAAATGGCTGTCGTCACATTCTTTAGGCTGCAGGGATACACAGGGTCCTACAACAACTCATGTATTGCCATTATTGTTATGTAGTGCAGTAAATGCTCACCATTACAGTGAGTTTCCCAGTAGTTTGAATACTGAATATTTATGAAGAAAAATTATTAAACAGTAAACTGGCTGTTTTTCTGTGTGCAACTTTTTTCTCCTTATCAAAACAAAGATCAGACAGGACATTTGCTGTTCTGCACTTGTACTCTCTTGCCTTGACTACCCTGTCAAGAGCAAGCTGTTGGGCTCATTCAGGAAGTTTCAATGTTTTTAATGCAACCAGAATGTGTAGCTGGTCAGATCCTTCAGGGAATGCGAGGGCAGGTAGTATCTGACATGTTTTCCAGATACTTCAACAAATTTGAAGTTCTTCAGACCCAGGAGCATCTAGTCTGTAATTTAATCACTGATATGTCCTCAGCTGTTGGTGAAAACAAAAATCTGTTGTAAATTAAAGTACTTTTTCCATAGCTTTACGTGACTTTGCTGCTATTCAGACTGTCTCTGATGTGAGTGTTCATGTTAAGCTTTAGAGTATACTTTTGTGTATGTTTGTAACTGACTGTTTCATTTGACTTTCATTATATCTGACAGGGAAATAAATGACTGTTTTATCAAAGCCTGTGAATTCAGCATTTTTTCCCCAAATTTAAAATAGGCAATAACAAACCAGCTGAGATGTCAAACTAAACTTGCTTTATCCTAATCCTTTTTTTTCTTTTGAGAGGGTGGAGTGAGGTGAAGAGAACATGAGTTAGAGTTGATTTTTCTATTTTGCAATATGTTAAACTCCCAGTAACCTCTACAGAGGTTACAGAGAGAAAAATGTGTATTTTAATTTCACATTCGGAAACGACTGTCTTGGATATACATGAAAAATACAAATGAGCTGCAGAGAAAGGAATATATATGGCCTTTCTTATTGTAACTTTGAGTATCTTAGAAAAAGACAAATTAGTAAGAGTAATGAACAATAGGAATGTGGAAAGAGAATTTTCTTACTGTACTTTCTAATAATTTCTAACCTTTTGTGTGTTTTTATTTCTCCTTTTCCTTTTTGTGCCTCTCATGTAGGACTGTTTTGTTTTAAGCCCTGATGGCAACTAAGCACTATGCAGCAGCTTGCTCACTTTCACTCCACCTCAGTGGGATGGAGGATTAAAAATAAAATTTGTGCCTTAAGAGCAGTTTAATAATTGTAAACAAAGTAAAATATAACAGCAACAGCAACAACAGGTATTTTAAAGAAAAGTTTGATCTGTAAATACAGTATGCCATGCTTTTTTAGTGAATGACCAGTATAACAATGGGATCAAATTAATATGATTTGCATTATTGTTTGGAAATATTATTGTCACAGACATATACCCTGTCTTAATCTAAGCACTATGTAAAACAAAAAGAGTTCACTGAGCCTTGAAAAAATGTCCACTACAATGATAGGACAACAAGCAAAATAAACACTCACAAGATGAAGGATAATATGTATCAGGGACAAGAAATATCTCAATACACTGCTTTCCTATTTAACACTGACATTACTTGTTCAGTGGAGGACAGATTCACAGAGAAATCTGAAGACTCTTAAAGAGATTTTAAGTGAGATATTGCACACATTATGAGATGTGAGAAGTCATGAGTATGTTGGTGGGAATGAAGGCTGACCTCTCAGTAGCACTGCAGAAATTACAGGCATGAGAAAAACTTTTAAGTTGTTTATGCTCAAAATGAAAGAGATGTAGGGCCCTTGAGAGAATAAATAGCATAATAAGAAGCAAAACAAGGGCTGTTCCTTCAACCAATATGTTTGTGTACATGAGTCCTGGCTTCTTGGCCTCAGGCCCTAATTACAAAAATGGTTGAACAGTGTTTCTCTGCCACATGGGAGAGCTGGGAGAATAAGTGAGCACTAGAACACCACTGTGATCCCAGCACCAGTTCATGTTGACTTTATCAATTTAGGGGCATGGTGCCTGGTCATTGTTCACCCATATGGTTAAATGTTCAGAACCATTTTGTTGCAATTCAACTAAAAGTTTTCCAGAACAATTCCTGGACATCATGTGGGAGTTAAACCTGGCCCAGAAAGAATCCTGCATAAGCAGTTTGGATGCAGCCACTCTCTTTGGACAGCATGTTTAAGAGTATGGCTGTGGCAGGACGGTGCCAGCTGGCCTCAGGGCTGGAGAACATTGACCTGGCAGAGGAAAGAGGTCTGTTCTAGTTTAGTGCCTGCATGCAGCACTGTGGGGCCATGATCACTGCTTGCCTAACTTACCCTGGCACACTGAGCATTTTGGGGAAACACTGAGCTTGGTTTAAGGCAAATGGAAAAGTTAGGCAGAAAAATCAAGATCATCTGGCTCCTTATGCACCCCCTTGACATACCACCAAAGAAGGACTCCATACATGAGTCCCTTTATCCAAGGAGCACTGCAGCCATGTACACAACTCAATCCAGCATTAAGCTGTTTGGTCAGTCTTCCACGTTTTCCATGATTACTCTGTAGAATTCTCTGTACTCTTATCCCATAGTGGGTTTTATTTCTCCCTCTCTTTCACAGAATGAAGTATCAAGGACTGCACTGATAACACTAGTAACAGGTATGAAGCCTGAGGAGTAAGAAGGACTGACACACAACACAGAAATACTCCGTATCTTCATCTCTATATTACATTGGGACATAACTGCTTTTCAGATTGTTGTGTAACATAATGCATACAGTATCTGAGGGGCTAAGGATCTTCCTTGTCCCTGGAAGATCATTATTTTGTCAGACAGGTACCCTTGGGGCTGTCTCTTCTTGGTCTTCCTCTCTCCCCACTCTCTCTTTAGATCAAGAACAGTCCCTCTGGTCATCTTAATGTTCTGGATCAACATTAATGATGTCCTATCCTAAACTGGCTCATTTATAGGCAAAGTGCTGATTGGGTTGACTTGCTGGAGAATTACAGACTTCTGATGGTTTCTCCTCAATTTTCCAGAGGATAAAGGCTATAGGAACAACTTAATCATGAGGCCTTGAGAGGAGCATGATGACACTACTACTTATACTTGAACCAAACTGGTTTCAGAATATTTGGGATTTGTCCGCTCTTTGTCATACTTTGTCTCTTACGTCCCTAGGAAGAGGCCTTCAAGGACTCCACTGGAACATTTCAAATCCAGCTCATTCAATGAGCTATTTCAAAGACAGAGTAGGTGCCAAGCAACAGGAGCACCTCTAGGCAAGCATGTCTCTGAGGAAAGGGTTTAGAAAAACTCCCTATACTTGCTTTTCTTTTGGACATACATTTTAGGGAGTAGTGTGTTTATTTGGGTTTTTTTATTCATGTCAGTTGCCTGAACTATCCAGACAGATAGACATAAATCTTAAATTAGAGTCAGCATAAACTATTAGATTGGGCTGTAAAATCTGCATTGGAGGTCTCAGTTCAATGGGCTTCTGTGATGGCCAGCAATGGGCAGGATCAGTAAGGGAAGAATCAGCTGAGGGCTGGGGCAGCCACCACCTTGGTCCCTGTTGTATCCCTAAATTAAAACTCTGTTTAGTGCTGCCAGTGGATTCTGAAGTACCACTGTGAATCCAGGTCTTCTGAAGCTGGCCACTGGATTCTGTCCTTTGCCCACAGTCTAGAGAAGCCAGGGAAGAAAAGTGTTTGTCTTGGACAACTGCAACAGCTTTCACAGATGACGGGACAAAATGTTGTCACTTAACAAATCGTAGTTCTGCCTCTGATTGAGTGGTCTAAGAATAGCTTTTAATTGCAAAATCTCTCCCTCCACCATTTCTACTGCACACAAGCCCGAGGAGGAGCCTCTGCTTCTCCTGACAGCTTGAGTCGCTTCCTTGGATCCTGGTCAGCTCTTATTCCAGGCCAGACCTTTGGGCTTCCTTCAAGGGAGAGAATCTTTATAACCTTGGCTCATGAAAGGAATCCACAGGATAAATCCATGTATATGTGTTTCCTGAGAGCAGATTCCCGAAGAAGCAGGGAAGTGAAGCATCTGGACCAGGCAGAGAACTTGTTCAGCAGAGCCTGGCAGACTGCACCAGCTCCCTGGGTGTCTACAAGCTGCCAGACTACAAGTGATCAGTCTAGAAATCTGGGACTGAAATATCCAGCCCTCTTTTTGTATTTACTGGGTTTTCCCAGCTGTTTTTCCCCCTCATATTGGTCAATTAACTACACAAGTTACTCCATGTACAAATATGTGACCTGAGCTTATGAGTCTCGTCCTTACCAAGGGTGAAAAAGAGAATGGTAAACTGGGACATTCAAGACCAGAGTACTCATGTGCTTCACTGGGACTGTTTCAAAAGTGTGTAGAAATGGAAGACAGACACCTTAGGAAGCAGAAGTTTAGGTTAAACCTCTCTCTGCATGAATTTTAAATAAATATGTGTCAGCTGGCACTCCTCCTTCTGAACATCTTTCATTTTGAATAAATGCTGAGGAAGAGGAGGACACAGGCATAAAAATGGGCTGACCGGTAGAAAACACACTTATCAAGAGTGTGGGAAACCAAGGCTGGAAGGCTCATAGTTCTGAGTTAAAAGATGTGAACAGCATTGGCAAGAGCAGCTGAACACTTAAAACGAGATCTCTGTGGGTTGTGAGGGCCAGAAGACAGACTGGCAGCTGGGCAGTGTGTGAAAGAGAGTAACTCTTTGTACACCAGTACAGTGTGGATTTCACAAATGAATTAGGAAAGGGCTGTGGGAGGCTGTAGCAGTAAGAAGAGTGTGAGCTGAAGGCATATAAGTCTCTGTGAGAAATTTTCTTCACTTTAGTTGCTATTTTTATTGCATTTCTTGAATAAAGAGAATTGGGTGAAGAGTATGCTGGAAAAGGAATGAGCACTGAGCGTGGGGAACAGCTGGAGTATTTCTGACATACGCTTCTTTTACTTGCCACCCTATTTATGGGGCTGTAGGAATGTGGAGGGGAAAAAAAGTTTAAAGCTTTAATATTTCTTGTGAGCAAAATCCATACAGGATCCATATTGGAATGTGAGAGCAGAGAACAAAAGGATGCGTCTCTGTGCCAGTGTGTGATTAACTTGAGTGCAAGGTTTTTCTATACTATGATTTAAAGTTGCTGGACTCTTTTCCTTAGGTGTTTGTTATATACAGATGTGCATAAAGTGTTTCCACCCCAAACATTAAATACAACTTTTAGAGGAAAAAAACTATGCATTTATTTAAATGGATTGGGGTTTTGTTTTTTAAAATAAATATTTATTTAATTTTGTCATTTAGTGTTATAGCAAAAATCAACAGACTGTTGCAAATAGTCTTCAAAGTACAAGTAGTTTTTCTTCTGGCATATAACCAAATATTTGGCAGAATGAAGACTTGTTCTGCCATGTTTAGTTGGGCAATGGAGGGAGAAACATTTCCTTGATATCAGTGGAGATGAGGGGAGCAGAGAAATATTGAGCCTTTTGCTCACAGACCTCTGTGGGATAATATACAAATCATCTTCAAGTCCATGCTGCATCTCAAGGACATTTACAGCTTGGTTCCTGCTGAGACCGTATGTCTGTGTTTCATCAGAAAGGAGATTTGCAGTCGGGTTGGAGACAGGAGAAAGATGGGTATTGCTTTCAGCTGGGTGTGTGGATGGGGGGAAAATCCATATTTGGCACAATATCTCACCTTTCTCCCTATATCTGATGTGGGATCACCATATAGGAGGAAACCTGGTGCACTGTGAGAACACCTCATGAGACACAGGGCTTGAGGGATACAAGCTCTACCCCAGAGCACTGAAGATATGAAGACCTCATGGTTAAACCAACCCTGTTGTGATGTTCACGGGAGCTGTGAGAGATTCTGTTGAGAAGAAATGTCTAAATGGAAGATTGAGCTGGCAGCAGAATAGCTTGGTCTCCACTTAGTATAGTTTCTTGAAAGAGAGCTCCTCACCAGCTTTGCACTGTGGGTCCTCAAGAGACAGGTATGCCACCTTCTAATAAAGCTAACCAGATCCAGCAAATTGAGTAAATACAAGAAATTCTACTTTCATGAACAAATTGCATGTTTGAGTCCTCATCTTTGCGTCATAAGGGGATGCTGATGTAAGGAAATGCAGCGATGAGAACTTAGACTTGCCAGAAAAACATGATTGTATTGAATAGTCAGTTCCTGCTTTGATATGACAAGTAGCTATAGAAACAATTCAAATTACTTCTATAAGGAAAGTTTGTGATCAGCTACAAAAATAAATTCAGACTGTTAGAGCTTTTTTCATTCACTGTTCTTGAGTACTTGTGCAGTCAAAGATCTATGAAAAACTATTTCAATACAGAAGCCACAGTTCATTTGTTCAAGAGAGAAAATTCATTTGGGGAATAAATTGGTATAATTCTGAAGCACTGAAGCCAATAGTAATTTTGCAGATGATTTGCATGGGAACATGAAGAGGTCTTTCCCAAAGACATAGTGTACAATTTTGTTGTTGAATAATCACGGAAAAGACAAATCAAAAAGTTAAAATAGTACTCTCCTTAAGTCAAATAATTAACCCATAACTCTTTGAACAAATCATAGCTCAGATTGCAGAGAGACAGATCATTTTAAAGAGCTAATAATTTAGGAAAGATTTGAATGGCTAACATCAATCTTTTGAACACCAAATATTTGACTGAAATGATTTACAGACAATGTTTTTCCTAGCTATAACTGATGCATCACACAATATAAATAATGACATTTAAATGTAAATGTATAATCATAATGTTTATTGGATAACATACTTCTAACACCAGTGCAGTCCTTCAGAATGTAAGTAATAGGATTTGATAAATTAATAGTACAGGAGTTGTGATGTTTTTGTATAGTTAGGAGTGGCTTTATTCTCTAATGTAATTAATTTTACTCTTTATTTGTTCTTGGGATAAAAAATTTACAGTCAGAATTGAAGATTAACATAGGATAATAACACAAAACGGGGGTAAAATGTGGTATCAGTTTGTGTAATGGCATGTTACATGCAGCTGTTTTGAATTATATTACCTTTTTATTGATGTGTCCAGAATTTTTTTTCTTACAACTTAAACATATGGGGGCTTTTAAACCTACCAAGTGTAGCAAATTGCAGATGAATTGGTCCATGAGGATGGTTTTAAAAAAAGTCTCTTAAGGTATATTGTTGAAATTATAACATTAAAAAAACAGAGGTACTGGAGGAAACTTTGACCTACTGGAATTCCATTTAAACTACTGTAACAGTAGTCATATTGTGGAGTCAGACTATTGTAGCATTTGCTTCTTGATGAGACTTTTACGTAGACTGCTTAGACAATGCTAAGAAATAAGTACATTAATAGCTATTTAACCTAGTTTTCAAACAATAATTCAAGGCTTGTCTCGGACACTAAAAATTACGAATTTTTTACTTGAATTAATTAAAATCTACATATGACTCTGGAGTAAAAATGGCATTAAAGACAGAGTACTGACTGTTAGGTAAATAAAAATGGTTTGGTAACCTTTTCCATGCCATTTAGTAGTAAATCAGATGTGTCTTACCTTGATTGTGTCAAAATGGTTGGCTGGCATTAGTTGCATTGAGATGTGGCTGTATTTGTGTACTAATGAAAGTAAATCCTCGCAAAAGGCATTCTGACTTGCCTTCCAAACTGGAAGCCTGCCCACTAAAATTCTGTAGTTATAGTTATAGAACCGTATAATTTACATTAATTGGTTTTCCTTTCTGGATTTTACTGGCTGCTGCTGTTTTTCTGAAGTTTCATTTTCTATAGGAATTACAGTGTTCTGTAATGTAGTATATAAATAAAATGTACAGTATCAGTAGAAGAAATGCAAAGTTCCAGACATTTATTTTCAGGACAAGTCAAAACTGAGTTGTAGAGGGTCACAGATAATCTTTTACTTTACTACCAGCCCCGTTTCAGGAAGTCCTGTAGGTGCATTGATATTTATGTCATCACTATGTTGGTTATTGATGCTACAGGATTAGGAATTTCTTAGGGTTCCCATCCCTTATGCACAAGGGTAATGAATTTACAACATGAATAAAGGTGACATATAAAATAATGAGATAGGAAGCATTTTTAATTTCACATTTTTACATTTTGAAAGATAAATATATGCCTCTTATTTTACAGATGTAGAGGTAGACATTTCACAGGTCATTTTTACATTTCAAAAATAAAGAATAATGCAATATTTGTTTCTCAACCACTTTGCATTACTCTGATGCAACAACCCTCAGCAAAAACTATTTTGAACTTCTCTGAAATGTTGCACAGCCAAGTGATACATGATCTAAAACAGGCCAGCAAATACAGGGTCATGCTCTTGCCACCACAGATGTGCTAAGCACTGCTTTAAAGGTTGATTGTATGACTATCACGTTCTGTTTCGAAGTCTTTCCAATTGCTGCC
Source organism: Eulacestoma nigropectus (assembly GCA_013397775.1). Taxonomy (NCBI): domain Eukaryota; kingdom Metazoa; phylum Chordata; class Aves; order Passeriformes; genus Eulacestoma; species Eulacestoma nigropectus. The sequence goes on along the minus strand of VZTE01001008.1, from coordinate 195,890 downwards.
AGATTTCCAAATATACAATAGAAGGAAGAAAGAGACAAAAAATCTGTTTGAAATCTTTAATAAAAAACAAGGTAAAAATGACCTGCTGTCAGAGACTGAGCATCAATCTAAAGTTTACTTTAGCTCCAAACAAATAATTTCTGTGTGCAAATACTGGTAGTGATCTGTAGCACTATGGGAAAAATAGAACCATAGTGTGATTAGAGTTGAAAGGAACCTTAGTGTACAGAAATTGTATATTTCAGTCCTGATGACCTTGATAGTCCAAAAACTCTTCCACGAGACAAATTGGAAAAATGGTCAACACCAGTTATCCCATTTCAACTTCAGGGAAAATCAATTACTGGGAAGGACAGGAAAACCAGAAGCATGAGGATTTATTGCGGCAGAACATAAGTCAGAAAGGTACGATTCACGTTATTCTAATAAGCTATTTGCAAAATCAAGACTCAGAAGAAGTTGTTTTAAAGAGAATATCTATTGGGAAAAACCACTATATATCTTTGGTTTTGAACAGTAGGAGTGTGATTTATATTTATTATTCTGTGACTCCACTCCTGTGCTGCAGCAATACTGTTACTTTAAGCCAGTGAAAAACTACAGTGACCAAGGGGCAGAACAAACCTGATGTTTGTATGAAGCTTAAGAGACTAATGCTCTGCCATCCATTCTCTTCACCTGCTGAGTTAGGCACTGTGTCAGAAGACACTTGATGGGCATCCTTAGATACTTGAAGTATTTGCTGCTTTCCCTAAGCTCATCCTACCTAAATTATATCTGTGAATACAGATGTAGCCATCTCTGGATATTTTCATATATCTGATATACAGAAAATGTCTGATATAGATGAGGTTAAACTCACCTTAAAAGCTCTTTTCTGTCTTTGTGGATTATAGAAAAGGAATTAGATTTCTAATCTGGAGTAGAGGTATTACTTTTAGATATTTAAAGATATGTAAAAAAAAACTACTTCTATTTAACTCTAGGTTCCCTTTGTGAGAATAGAAAATCTAATACATTTAAAGAACAATGTAAAATTGACAGTATGATCTACCCAAGCTTTTGTTAGTCTGGGCTATCTCATTATGTTCACTATGTAACCTTACTGAGAATTAAATTATTATCAGATTTATCAAGATGCCGTTTTTTTAAAAAAATGGAGTTTTATTCAGTATGCAAGTAGATCTTTCTTTGGAATGGAATGAATGCTTTGAAGGGAAACACTTACTTCTACATTTATTAGCCGTCATCTACTGTATCTTCTGAGTGCTAAAGTTCCAGCAGCAGTACGATATAGGACACAGAGCCTTTTTCAATACGTCTCCTTGGGTTGTTACTTTTCATATCATATGACCAATTTCACATTAGGTATAGTATCTGAAGCGTATCTCTGCCCCTCCTAGTTATGCATGGTAGATAAGAATGACCTGGAAGGTAACGTGGACAGCTAAATTTATGAAGACCTCTATCTGACTGTAAAACGTCTGTCTGAGGACCCTGCCAAAAATCTATTGCTGGCTGGCTGGCAATTACATACAAACATGCTGTACCTGTATGTCAAATACAAACCAGCTGCAAGATCACTGGTGCTGATTCATCTGCCCAGCACACCACAAGCAATTCACTTGACTTATGATGAGATAGAGTTGAGTTGCACGATGGAGAAACAAGAACAGTAAATCGACTGCCAGTCAGCTATGCCTTTAACTGGATGGATATCCTTGGATAACACAAACACATGTGCTGTTGAGCTATTATCTACCTACAGGATCTTCAAAAGGGTGAAGGAAATAAACTATTGAAATTGTGTGCCATCTTCCACACACTTAACTGATCAGAAATTAGCTTTTCAAAGGGTCAGGAAAAGCATGTGTTTCCAGCAACATTTACAGACATCTGCACCATTTTAATGACAACCGTTGCATCTGTTTGTGTTGGCAAACCCAGACCCATCTTGGTCTGAGCTCTTCTGGATGGCAGTGTAAATCCCGCTGGGCTCTTCATCTCCATGGGATTAGAGGCTCACAAATCACAGATCAGAGCAGAGGTCAAAGCCATAGTATTTCAGAGGTTTTTAACTGAGCGCCTCAAACTCTCTGCTCTTGAAGCTTGTTCAAGTTACTTTGTGTTAAAAGGTTGGGAAATGCTCTTTCCACCTTTCTTGTGCTCAAATGTTAATCAGTTTCTAACCAGAACCTATGAATTAGGTAACTATATTCCACTAGAACTCAATACAGTAACCCCCAGCTCAAAAGAGCTGTCAGTGACCCCAGGCAAGGGTGAGAATGGAAACCATTAAACCCATACCTTTTATTGCTAAAAGTTGTGGAAAAAATATGCAATATAATTATGTCTGTTCTAAAGGAAGCCATCTGTCCGGTTTCTCTAGTACTAAGCCACACTGATTATGCTTAGAAACCAGTATGTATTGTATTTACATATCATGGGATCCTTGTTATCTTCAAAGGATTTGGGTTTATGCCCTGAAAGTCCTAATCTATAGAACCTTTGCTATTTCCTTTGGGACACAACTCTTCTACTAAATAGAAAATGTTATTAAGAAGTTCTTTTTCTTTCACTCATCTTCCTCTTAAATTTTACATTTTTTTAACCTAGCCCTTTTTTTGTTTTGTTTTGGTTTGTTTGGTTGGGTTTCATGTTTTTATTACTCTACTAAATAACTCCTCTTCATTAACTATGCTCATCCTTGGAAGAGACTCTTCAGCCACTGCTTCCCTTAACGATATATGTTAGAATTCTTAATATTTAAAAGGTTAACTTTTCTTTCCCACTCTCCCCTTATTTTCACATTGCGCCTCTTTATACCACCAGGCTAAAGACAGGACTGAAACAAGAATTGTTGAAATACCACGAGTATTTATGATGTCTGGAACTTTCTGAAATACTGTGAGAAAGCCCATTCTTGTGAGATTTCCAGCTCAGTCTTAAGATTCAGATAAGATCAGTATAACAATCCAAACTTTTTAGTGATATTTATCCACATCTTCTGAGAATTCTTCATCCCTATTAAAAAGAAATACCTATTATATAGTATATGCACCACTCTGATGTATTTTGTCCTCCCATACTTTTTCATCCTATATTTCATCCAGTTAAGTTCAATGTCCTTTAGCATCATTAATAAATTGAAACAGATTTAGCCTGTTGTTCTTGATTCCAACATAACAAAACACACTAAAAATTGTAAGACCATATTCAGACTCAGAAGACATCCACTTTAGCTTCTGAGATGATAAGCAAGTCACTGTCTACACAGTCCCACCCTGGCTTCCTACTCAATTCCTACTCTTGCACAGCTTCTTCTGTAGCTCTGATGTCTAAATTTCCCCTGCTTAGTAATAGACCAGAACATGGCCCATTGAAATTATATCTATCGAATTTTGGCAGAAGACCCACCAAAAAAGATGTTTTTTATAAAAATGCAGCACAAAATGAGCACCACCACCCAGCATTCTATCTCCCATGTAAGCCAATCTACAGTGAGGAGGTTGTGATCATCTTTCGTTCTTCCCCACTGCACACATCTGGATAAGCAATTATGAAAATCAAAATCATGAAAAAGTCCACATTTTTATGCCTGTTTAAGCTGTCACATCTCAACATCGTGATGCCTGGCACTGTATAAATGTCAGACGCAATTGACAATGTAGGTGCATTCATGAAAAGCACCTTAGTCTATTGACATTTTGAGGGGGAAAAGCTTCATTTTGGGAAGACAAGACTTTCAGGATGACTGACAACCAAATAAAATTATGTTTCAGCCACGTTTGCCACCATCACTATGCCAGTCTCCTGTGGGGAGCTTGTCTGGTTTCTTTCCCTTTGGCTGTTACAAGCATTCTTTCAAAACTATATACTTTTAGAAACCTGAATATTTTATGATCTCCTCTTCTTATTCTTGGCAGCTTCTCTTTGTGCTGAAGAAAAAGGGAAAAAATTAGCATATTAAGTATCTTTTTGTGTCTTGTTCCATTATAATACATTATACTCTATCTTATCTTAGGTTCCAACATTGATAGGAACTGTATACCCTGTATTCTCTTTCAGCTGCTAAAAATTATTAAAGGGCCTAACCTGTGTATATAGTGATATCTATCCCACTGATTTTCATTGAAACAGATTGGTCCTCATAAAGATTAATTAACTAAGCAGAAAAACCTGGGTCAAATTTCAGCTGCATTTTTTTTTTTTCAGTGGTACATTATACATTTGTCTGGTTGCAATAGCATCCAATAGATTTTGAATATTAAGTGATGAAGGCAGGACCTCAAAATATTTGAATGTTCATCTCAGAAAAACACTCAGAAATCTGGCTGCCTGGCATTTCTGCTAAGTCTATAAAATAACACAAGTGGAAATTTAATGTCAGCAATGTTTACATGAGATCTCTGGTATATTGCAATTCTCACTGGATTTATGCAGTTCTTTTTTTCTCTTCTTCTTTCCATGCCTTTTCTTTGCCTTCATGTTGAATTTAGGAATTTGCAGCTGTTTTTTGGGTGAAAGCTGATGAGAGGAAGGGGCTTCTTTCTAGGCTTGATCCTTTAAATCTCAGGCCAGACTGTGATCCTCAAATCTGTATGAGAAGAAGCCTTTCTTTCACATTTGTATTCATCCTGAGAAAAAGAGGACTTAACCATTTCAGCAGAACCTTTCTTTTCCTCAGAAACCCTTTGGTATAGGCTCTTCATGGGTTATCTTTCTATCATGAAATGACGTATTAACACACTAATTTTTATGTGCACCAGTCAATATTGGCATTAACTTCTTTCTAAGGTCCAAAACCAATTTATGGCCAAAAAAAGTCCTTTGTAGTTCAGCTCCACAAGAAGCACATGGTTTAAATACTAAGTCTTTTTTAAAGGTGATTTTTCTCATATGTTCAAAAGCATGGCTTGGACCACATCTGCAGAGAACAATTTGGATCCTGTTAATAATGAAGAAAACGCAAAAAGGTTTCTCAATAAGAAAGATGCTGCAGACATATCATGTACACTCCCAAAATGTGGATAGGCCCTTTATTCACCAGCCTGATGTGAAGTTTCTATATCATGCTACTGCTTTGTCTTGATTTCATCTTTCCACTCCTCATCCACCATTTTTTGGGACACAAAACAGCCCAGCCAGTACAGTTGGAGAGAAGGGCTTGATCTAGGTGAGAGAAGAGTCATTCAGACGTCTGCTGGAGACTGCTACAAAGGACTTCAGAGGAGCAGGAACATTAATAGGCCACTTCCAGTTGGACAGTGGAAGCTTAGAAAATTTAAATGGGTTCACAGTTTCCAAAAATGAATTCCCTTTGTCATAAATCATTTAATGACATAGACACAGGTCCTGATTTAAAGGATATTTTCTTTCTATTTCTCTGGGGTTGCCAATGTTTCTTTACTCAGAGATGAAAATTTATCCTGGTTTTGTGCTAATTCAGGACAAGTACAAAAAGAGACAGTTCTTATACAGATGTGATAAAAATTATGTAACATATTACATAGGAGAAATTGCACAAGTAGACGCAAAGATCAAAAGCTAATTTGCAATCTAATAATCAATTAAGTCATCAATCACTATTATTTGTGTGAGGAAGGGGTCCAAAGTCCTCTATCAGACCTGAAATGTCCTGTGCTATGCATATTTTTAAGGATATGAGTAAACACAGCCCATGGTCCAAAGAAATAACACAAAATTATGTATATTGTCAAGAAAAAGAGAGGAATTATAGGAATAGCAAAATCACCTGAATTGTGGGGAAAACTTTTAATATTTAGTTGTTCTCATTATTTGCATGCCAATGGGTGAGCTAGCTCTGTTCAGCTTAGCCAGTGAGGGTAGGTCAGCTACAAGTGAAGAAACAAATCACAAGAACATGCCATTTCACCAAAATGGGCACTAATGTTGGGTGTCATACAGAATTGCTAAAAATCATAATTAGAAAAATGTATTTATTTGATTTCACTAATTTTCTGTCATACCTTTGTGCCAAAGTACTTTCTTTGAAACTCTCTGTCATTATTCAGAATTGTCCTTTCCTTTATACACAAGTGATTTGACACAATCTTGGTATCAGCTGGATAGCTCAACATCTGATCTGCTACAAGAATCAACAATTTGAAATAATCAACCAATGTTTTGTGACCTGATTTCCAAAGAGGAGCAGTGAGCTGGATATGCCATGAGGGAATTCTTTTTTCAATTCAGGAGTCTTGTGCAGGGATGATTTCTGCATAGGATATACAGTTCTTTAGCAGAGACAGAAAATAACAATTCCTAAGGAAAAAAAAAAAAAATTCTATTTGTTTCTACAATTTTAAAGTGCACCTTCATATTTCACAGTTTACTTTTATTCCAAAATCTGTATTTGACATGTTTCAGTTTAAGGATAATTAATTAAATGTCTAAAGTATGGAACCACTCAATAATTGAATACACGCATTAAATTCTGTCTGATGGGCCTTCAAATGCAATCCACATATCAAATTCTACATAAAGTTCAAATGCACACCTTAAATTCTGACTACATAAAACTTTGTTTATGTGCCCATATGCATTGGGTACACAGAGCGAAGTGTTTCTAAGATATGGATGCCTACCCTCTACTCAGAAACTTCCATGTAAAACAGGGCAATAGCAAAGCCTCTAAAGGGTTTCTTGGACACTTGCTCTTCTTCCTTACTAGGATATAGAATTCTCTGCTGGAATGGGATTTAAAAAAATAAAAAAGTATAGTGGAAATGTGATTTATATTGTGCACATAGAACGGGTTGTAGCAAAATTGTTATCAAAGAGGAAGGGATCGCAGGTTTGGTTTTTTAAATTTTTTTTCCAAAAGGCACTCAGATTCCAGAATGAATTAATCTTCTCTGGAAGCTCATGCAGCAGCCAGATACACTCAAATGAGTGTGCTCTGTCCTCTGGTCTCCTATGGCTCCTCCTGGGCTCCATTATGTGCTTGGGCTCTGACAGGAACAGCCTTGGCAGGCCCTTGATGAAAATGCAGTCTTAAAGGAAGCTTAGACCTGGTTCATTACTAGTCTTGAAAGAAAGAAGTTACATCTGGAAATTGCAGAAAGGCTGTAATTCACACTGGAGATAAAGTTGGATGTATAACATAAATAGAATTGGAAAGTTTGTGTTGTTTCAACAGATTGCTCTGTTAATGTATGGCCTGGTGTAGCCAGCTGTATATAAATATATATACTCACATGTATGCACACAGATATGTATATACTTGTAGACATTACAAATCTTAGAATGACAGAGTCAATCCTGGAAGTGAAATTCAAATTAAAAAGACACACTTTTTTCCAGCTTCTCACGGTAAAATATAATGAAAAAGAACTTTCTAAAATAATAAGTTTTTCCCTGTTACCTATTAGTAATTATATCATTTTATTATTATTCCTCCTTATTCACTACATAAATGTCCTCATTAGATATTGACTGTAATAGTGGTTGAAAGTCTGGAAGGAGAAATTTATGACTCTGAGGAACTGAGAGTTCCAGAAAGATTATTAAATTTGGAGAACAAAATAATTTAAAAAGTAATGTTATGGCTGTGTGTAAAATGTTCTTTTATATTCCATCTGAATACTAGCACCTCCTTTGCCAGCATAGTCCCTGAAAATCTGCCTCAACTGTAAAGAAATAAAAGCCATACCAGACCCTGCAAAGCCAGAGCTTAATTCACCATACAAATGTATGCTTAAATAAAAACTTACAAACAAGTTTCACAATCAGACATGAATGTGTAGGTCTTGATACTCAAAGTTTAATAAGCATTTAAAAGCTGCCTTGTACAAACTGGTAGGAAATGCTCACTTTAGGCTTAATGACTTTTCTCAAATTAAATTTTACATAACTTATAGCAGATGAAAGCCCCTTGCTGACTGTCCCTTACTTTGTGGTCATGCCCTACCTTGTATCTATCCAAACATTCTTTTGAATTATCCAACTGTTAAACTATTTGGTGTCAAAATATTTCTGGATTGGTACTTGGAGGTTTTATGTTTCTTGCTTAACATTGGTCTGTAGCTTCTCTGTACGTAAATACATCAACCTGCATTAAAAATGGAGCCTTTATCTACACAAGTTGTTTGAGGAGTAACTTTTCCTGGTCCATAGGACAAGAAAAATCATTGTTTTCTCTTTGATTTAAAGACTTGATTTATAAGGGTTTAGTTTTAAAACTTCTGTTTTAAATGTGCTAACTCCAGAGTTTTTATATATTGCCCAGATTTACTTACCCATATTTAGAGTGTGATTTATAAACTGCATACCTTCTGACTCAGCAGGAATCTTTGATTTAGTACAACAAATTTACAAGTAAATTTTTTAGTAGTTTAGTATTTAACTGAATTCAGAGAAATCACAAATGAGTGAATACACAGTTCTTGTTTCTGTTTTGTTTTGGTTTTCTGTTTCAGAATTTTTATTTAGCAGAATATAAAAGTAAAAAGTCACTGAGAGAATGAGGGATTTTCAAAAAGTAAAGTTCACCAAAGCCCTCCAGTAATTAGAGTTTCTGGGTTTTAAATGTCAGTGAAAGCAGGCTTCTAAATCACCTAACTACATTGGAAAATACTACTTTTTACCTCGGCAGTTGAATAAAGCCTTTTTCTGTGTATTCAAACAGATGCACTGTCTGAGCTTCCAATTTGCTTCTGAGCCATCAACATTTTGCAGATGGTTTCTTCAACTGGGGTTATATACACACACTTAATTCTCATTATTGGCATAAAAAATCCTTGACAGAGATGTCTGGGATGTACATTTATGTTATGTGGTTTAGAAGAAACAGTAAAGAACTGCACAGAGTAGAGGTAATACCATATTCACTGTTTTCTGCCTATTAACACAAAGGTACAAATGTAGTTATCCAGGACATGAATTATCTATAATTGTCTATGTCTCTTTCTGTTTGCTAAATAGAAATTTCAAAGCTTTAGGAACTGCTCACAGTTTGATATGTTCTGTAATATGAATGGCTAAACCAGCTTTTGGGGAGTAAAGCTTTCATTAACCTCATATGAGAATTCTTATTCCTCAAAACTAATTCAGTTTTAGGTCACTGATACATGAATAGAAAAAAACATAACAAAACAAAGCCATAAGAAAGCAGTCCTATTCTTATATGAGTTATGCTGGAATTTTAAAAAATTTTCTTTGTGTTCCTGGTCTGTCCACATTCCCTTGGTGATGCATTTGCAGACAATCTGAGTGGGAATGTGTGGTCAGAGTGACTGTATACATAACCAGGGTCATTTTGTTGTAGCCAGGAACAAAGAATCAGAGAATCACAGGATCGTTTAGGTTGGAAGAAACCTTTAAGATAATCGAGTCCAACTCTCACCCTTGCACTCCCATGGTCACCACTAAGCCTTGTCCCTAAGTCCTACATCTCCAGGGATGGTGATTCCACCACTTTTCTGGGCACCCTATTCCAATACTTTACAACCTTTTCAGTAAATAATTTTTTCGCCAATATCTAATCTAAACATCCCCTGGCACAACTTGTCGTAGAGGTATTAGAAAACAGACCATGTCCCTGACCTCTTCAGACTGTCTCACTGTCATCACTATTTATTGCCCAAGTGCTGCATGGGCAGCAGCAGTCACAGCAGAATCAAAGAACAGGGCAAAGGGAACAAAACTCTTTGCACTGCAATTATTCCCTTACAGATATAGAAATTAAAAGAGAAAGCAGATGTGTCTGAAAACCTGTGTGCTTAAGCAAAATTATTCAGAAATTAAATAAAACCATCTGGTGATATCACATGTAGTGACAGGAAAAGGGGGAATTGCTCCACACTGACAGGGCAGGTTTAGACTAGAGAATAGGAAGAAATTCTTCCTTTTGAGGGTGAGGAGGCCCTGGCACAGGTTGTTCAAACAAGTTGTGCATGTCCCATCCCTGGAAGTGTTCAAGGCCAGGTTGGATGGGGCTCTGAGCAACCTGGTGTAGTGGAAGGTGTCCCTGGCCATGGCAGGGGATTGGAACGGGATGATCTTTAAGATCTCTTCCAACCCAAACCATTTTATGATGATTCTATGATGATTCTATGACTTTAGGAATCATAACTTAGTTTTGAATGTCAGTAATGAAATTTTTGAAAAAAAAATTGATTCACAAAAGTAATCTTTGTTTCATGCAACATTTATTAAAAATTATATGTAGGAAATATTAAACTTGAAAAAATATTTGTGTTTTTAAATAACCTTGTTTTGACTAAAAATGCATCTTAAAATCTATTTTAATGAGTTTTTGCAGCTCCTCAGTGATCAGTTTTTTCTCCAGCTTCACTTGAATAGCAGGTCTTTCTAGATCATAGAATCATAGAATTGTTTGTGTAGGTTCTCCTTATTTGTTTTAGCTATTCAACTATTTCTAAATCAGTCCCTGTCCTTGCCATTACATTGAATACTGACGAGGGTAGAAAGACAATAGAAGCTGTCACTTCAGCAATGACCACACACCCCATATCCTGTTTAGAGTTTTTTACTTGGAGATGAATGCATTTAAATACTCTGCAGCTGAAAACTGCTTTGTGGATAAGAAATGTTGCTAAAAGATGTTTTCCACCATGTCATATAAGCTAAATAAGCAGTACTTCATTTTTTACACAAAAGTATGGAGGCCTCAGGTGTTCTTCGAATCTTTTTTGCCTGCTCATACAACACTGTCTATTCATTCCGCCAAGTCTAAACAAGATCGCACTAGACCTCATCAATACTTGTATTCATTGCCCTGTGCAAATATTTCAAGCACATGAGACTTGTTTATATATGAAAGTTACTTGAAATCATTTTGTGCTTTTTAATGTGCAGTCATCAAAAATGAATATACTTACAGTAAGAAAACTCAACCCCTCAGAGCTAGAGAATGAGGCGAACGCGAGAAAACATCCCCATCTAGTGGTGTTCCTCAGGTTTGGAACACCTCGTGCCAGCAATTCTTGCACCATTGGGAAGGTATTTCAGGGATTGTGACAGTAGCATAACAAGGTAGATTACATTAGTAACACCAGTGTAACTATGCTGGTGTAACTGGTAAGAGTTTCACGTGTAAGCAAAACCCGTGTTAATGAAAGGGAAAATCCCATGATAAAACTGTGCATTATGATGAGATTCTTCGGGTGCTGCTCCAACTCAGCCCAGAAACTGGAAATTTTACAAACTTAATTCTCATGTCCCACTGTTCTCGTATTGAAGTATTTCCATTGTTTTCAACAGACTCAATCATGATTTCACTTAATGGGAAAAAAAGACAGACATATTTCCTCAAAATTTCAGATATCACCATTTAGAGAAACTGGCTCATCTTTCTCTTAGAATGATAGTAACTATTAGGAACTCAAAAGACTATTGGTTTAAGAACATGCTAAATTAAATTAGAATAAACATTAGAGTTTTTTATTACAAAATATTCAAATTATGAATACAAAAAAATAAAGGAAGATACAGTGCATTCGGACTTGGGTCCTGACATTGCTTCATTTCCTTGAAACATCTTATTATATTGATCCAAGAAGGCAATCCCTTAGATTCATTCTACAATGGGAAGCAAACAGGAGCAAGAGGAATGGTTTCCTGGTTTCCTGTACCCATGGCTTGGTTGGTGGAAAACAAGACCACAGGAATTTCACTGAATTCAAGGAAATTTTTTGATTTTTCCACAGTGTAAGTGAAACCAAAATTTGCCCTTTGGTACCAGAAATTATCCTGAGAGATTCCTCTCTGAAGAGTTAAGTTCACGTAGACATTACAGACCCCTGCACACACATTGAGAAAGAATTTTCTACTTCAGACGTAAAAACAACTATTTCATAAACAGTGGTGGTGTTTCTTAACACGCAGCAGACATTGCTATGAGAGAAAAACAGGCAAAACATTAAGTCATCTCTATTCCACAGTGCGAAAGTACTAACAAAATTCAGAAATCAAGATGTAAAAGACGTAGAGGAAAGTTACTTACAGACAGGATAAGTCAGTGTCCAGAAAGACATGAAGAGGTAAAGGCTGTTTCACACTGTGTGAATGTGTAAGCCCACTTACTCCCACTTCATTTCTTAAAATATTTTTCGGGTTTTATAGTTCCTGGATCCATTTGCAGGATTAAAAAAAATAAAAGTTAGGAATATTCTGGTTTTTTCCTTATTTCTGTTAGCCTTGCTGAGTTTATTGTTCATGTGCTCTTCATTAAACATACAGTCTTTATGACATGATCCTTCAGAATGAGCATTTCTACAGAGTCAGCCTTTCAGTGGACACTTTAATATACACTTTATGGCTCTAAAGTGTATGTGTTCTCCACAGAATTACATTAAAGGTAAACAACCCACTCTATGCAAACTGAAATTATTTTCCTGAATGTGTTGCATTCCATGCAGTAATTTAAACATTTTCTGCTTTAACATCTTTTATAAGAAGTAGCAATACCAACTTTTAAGGAGAGGGAAGGAATTTTCTCGTCCAAAGATTGCCTGGGAAATAGTTGTCTTAGTCATTTTGATCCAATGGCCGAAGCACGGACTTTTTTGGGATTCAAAATCTGAATTTCAATAGTATCAATGAGTCATTATCTACTGTGCTCCTGGAACCGTGATCCAAATTTAATTAGCTTGTCCACTCTGAGTTTACTTGTTCATTAAAATTGGAGACACTTTACTGCCAGACTGTGTAATCCGCTCTCAGCAAAGTGACTGTAAACAATTAGTTATTTGAAGCCAATAAGTTATTTGAAGTTGAGTTTCTTGCTGGTAGGAATCACTTCTTTGTGCCAGAAAGTAAAGGCTTGAGCTCCTTGCAGCCACCAGAAGAACTTTTTCTTGTTTCTATGGGTTCATGATTTTATCTAGAAGCTTTTATCTTGAAGTATCTCATAGACTTTATGATTTTACCCCCTTTTTTCAAAATACAGAAAGTCATACACAGAGCCATAGTTTAAATTAATTTATTATGCAAAGCAATACAGCAGTAAAGAAGGGGAGAATTTCAAAGATTTTTTCTTTTGAAAAAGCTGTACACCCCAGAAAAATTTTAGAGCAGTGGTTTGCTGTTATGAAACTGGATGTGAATTTTCATAATCTTGTATTTAGCCAGTAGTCAATACTTCTGTAAGGACATGGAAGTGACAGGAGAGGGCAGCAGAATACAGCCATGACCCCAGAGCTCGAGCAAGTGCAAGGATTTTTAAACAAGCTATTTGTATGCTTGGCATTGCAGTATTCTCCTTCATTCTGGACATTTTTATGTGCCTGACTGAAGAAAGTGTTTAATTATAGCTGTTAAGTTGTGAGTAGAAAGCCAAGAAAGATACTAAGCTCTCTGAAGAAATCTAAATTCAAGATTTGATAAGAAAACTCTACTAACATTACATTTGTCCTTTATTTCATTTAATTAAAGGAGTCATAGGGTCAGGCTTACAGAAGGGGTACTATATCCCTATTCTGTACTTTTTCGTTCTGAGGAGAATGCATCTTATTTCACTTTGGGAGAATATTTTAAGACTTTTTTTCCTGGTTTTGACTGGAATAGAGTTAATTTTCTTCACAGTACCTGACACACTGCTGTGTTTTGGATTTAGGATGATAACAATGTCGATAACATACTGATATTTTAGTTTTTGCTGAGCAGGGCTTGCACAGAACCAAGGCCTTTTCTGCTCTTCACCCCACCAACGAGTCTGGCAGCTGTGAGAGGACACAGCAGAGACAGCTGACCCCAACGGACCCAAGGGATATCACAGACCACACATGCTCTGCATATAAACCAGGGGAATGTGGGCCAGGGGCTGCTGCTCAAGAAAAGGTTGGGCATCAGTGAGTTGGTGGTGAGGTATTGTTTTTCATTTGCACCACTTATTTTTCTTGGAGTTTACTTCTCTTTCCTTTTGTTATTTTCTTTTTTAATAATATTTCTGTTGTTGTAGATATTGTTATCATATTTTATTTTAGTTTAAACAGTTCTTATCTCAACCCACCTGTCTTCTCACTTTTACCACTCCAATTCTTTCTCCCATCCCACCCTGAGGAGTGAGTGAGCGGCTGTGGGGAGCTCCAAGTAGCCCACTGGGGTTCAAACATGAAGTAAATATTTTGAACTTTATTCTCAATGCCATTCCCTGTTGTCTAGAGAGTTTTTTATTTGTGTGCATTTTCCCCATGCCAGATAAAACCCTTGCATGTTCATCCTGGAATTCATTGGTGTGCCCTTCGTTTCCATGCTCGTGCAGAACGGAGACAATCTCAAGGCTTCTGTGGTTCTGCTGTGTGGTAATGTGAGGTGAGATCCTGCTGCAGGTGCTCCATGTGCCAAGCTCAGTCTGGGCACTGTCACGGCTATTTGAGACAAATCCTGACTCTTATAACTGTCACTGTTGTACCACTGGCATACCTATTACGTGGGAATGGCCAATAAACTTCCTGTAAACTTTGGTATCTGAATTGGTTCAGATTTATTATACTGATGAACTAGTGACTTACTGTACTGGATGTTTGGATTTATATCATGAGTCCTCAAGTCACTAAATCAATAAATTACTCCTTCTGGTCAGCTCGTGTTTCTTTTTGACTGAGACTGCTGCTATCTAAATCCACCAAATCTGTGATCACACAGCCTCTGTCCAGATTCCCTAACAGATGTAATTCACTCAGTCTTTGTGCCTGGAGAGCACACTACAGCACAGGTTTGTTTACCTCAGTCCCAAATTTTAATGCCAGTTGGAAAAGTCTGGAGACAGAAATTCCCTGCATGTTCTCAGAACAAGGAAAGGAGTAGCAGCAGCAGTGTGACCACGATCTCTTCTTCAGTGCACCTCTCTACCATGGTGAGGGTACAAAGGGCATCTTTGTCATCCATTAAACTCTTGGCCTCACTAACTCTGCTAATGTGCTCAGCTCCATCATTCCCTGTCATGGTGCTGCCAGGTGAAAGCAATGTTTGCACTGCAAGCTGAACTTTTCTGTCTCACATCACACATAATCCACAGCCACAATTAAATAATGCTGTGTCCTGATTATTAAACGCTCGGCTCATGTAGTCATGATGGGATGAGGAAAATCAGCGTAGACAAAGCAAAATTACCAATTTCCAGAAATGTTAACAGCCCACTTTGGCCCTTGGATCAGGCATTTAAAAAAAGCTTTATTAATAAAATAAATCTGACTTCAATGTTATCCCTGACCAGCACGACTGGATCAGGAGAGAAACTCATCCATTCAAAGGTTTGCTCAGTGGTAACAACAAAAAGAACTGTTTGGGGAGGAATATAAGAACAGATAAAGCAAGTATATTGTGGCACAAAATCTTTCCATCTCCCAGCATTTACAGTTTAGGTCTCCCTGAGATAAATGTGGTTTCTATGTACATAGTAACTTAAGTGGATTTCTGCTTCATAAACTTCTCTGAATTTCACTTGAAGTTCACAAAACTACTAAAAAATCCAAAACAAGCATACCTAATTGGGTTTTCTATCTACTGGATATAAGGTCCTTTGAGCAGAGACAAGGAAAGAAGGAAAACACTACAAATAGTTGACAGAGGTGTTGCTTTCTCCCTGTCAAAATAAGCAGTACTTCATCAGCTTATTATTTACCTTTAAATATTTGAGCACCATCATCTCGCCTAGAGTGTAGAATAGCCTTTTAGACTGATCTTAAGACATTCTCCTAATCTTCATCTGCTTTTTTTAGAACCAGATCTAGTTTACTAAGGTAGATTTATTTTTTCCTTTGTCTTTTTTCTTTTCTCTTTTCTTCTCTACTAGATTTTAAAATATTTCCTCCTTTCATCTTTTTTTACCTTACTTTCTGTGTGCACACAGTTGCTTTAACCCTAAGGACATCTTTCTAGAAAACCAAGAGTAGATAGAAGCAAATTTGTGTCAACAAGATGTGAATCAATCTAGTCTTTAGCTTCCCCTCAAGGTAGGAAATAGTCAGTCTTTTGACAATTTGCTCAGTGCTTGGTTCAGTGCACAAAAGTCCTTCTTTGCAACACAATAAGGAAGCGATCATGACTAAAGAGATTCACATTGTGGACTTAATCTTCCAAAGGTCCAGAAAGTTTTATCAGTGATTGCTAAAACTGAGGATGACAGAGCATGATTCACACACATAATGACTTCTGTCCTTTGGGATCTCAGTTGTGTCATTAATGGATTCTCAGACGTGTGATTTTTAATTACCTCAAAAGACAAGATATGCCAGCATGTTACCCATTTCCCTTAGGCCAAATTGCTTTGATGTGCAGCAGTGAATTTCCACTGACTCTGCTGAGCAGGATTTTGAGTGCGGCAGCTTCATGGGCTGATACTTGTCACTCTTGCATGAGAGTTCTCCTAAACTAATAAAGCTGCCAGACAGCAGCTGGAGGAAGTCCTGTGAAAGCCTTGTAGAAACAATACCTCACTGTGTCCATGAAAAAAATCCTTTATTTCTGAGAGAATTTGAAGAGTCTGAGTTAGAAATTCAGCACAGTTCTCAGCTGTATAGAAATATATTTTGGAGGGGTAGAAAACACCTCTATTTTTCAGACATTTAATCAGTACCAACCAATCCTGTCTAGCTTTATTTCACCTCACTGAGGAAGAAAAAGTTTAGTCCTGTGCTGACTTTGTAAGAGAAAGTGTGTTGCTACAGGTAGGAGCAGACAGACTTATAGAAAGTGAGAGAGATGTAGGAGTAAAGTGATGAGGATTCTTCCCCTAAAGGGTTAGTCAAGACATTATGATAACCAAAAGAATGGTTTGAGTCTCCTTTTTACCTAAGTATAATCTTTTGACATGACATATTTTCACTTCAGCCTTACAAGACGGAAGGTAACACACTTTCACTAGCTGCTAGTATTGGTCACTTTAGATGATTTATTCACCTGGCTGAATAGACTTTGCTGTCTTTTCTCAGATAAAGTCTTAAGTCTTAAACTAAGCTTTGGTAGATTACCTGAAGACAAAACAATGTGGTACTTGACAGAAGAATTTATCAAGGAAGAAAACCTTGAGCTGGGGCATCCTAGAGTTGTGCGTTCTTCTTTCCCTGCTCTGATGAAGCCAAGGAGACATGAGTTCCACAGGGTGGTGACTGGCCTCTCCAGCTTTTACATTTATCTAAACAGTCAGGTGAATGGGTCTCTTCCCAAAGTTTCTGAAGCAGAGGGGGAATTCATGGAGGTCTTCAGGATATAACTCATCTGTCCATGGCAGGCATAACTATCCTACCATACTTACCCTGTCAGTGTTTCTGCAATAAGAAAGCAGACACCTTTTCCACTCTCCTTCTATATTTCCAGACATTAACATTATGTTTTCACTTCTTATAACCACTGCAGGATGGAGCCTGATGAATGAATTATGCCTTTGGTGCTGGCTGACATCCAGCTGAACTTGCCACCAGAATTTTAACAACATGGTCAGCAGCAGCAGGTTGGTATGTGTTCTCAGTTTCAGACATTTGGTTAGAACAGTCATTTCTCTGTCAATGGCAACAGCAAGAAGCAAATTTTTAAAAGCTCACATGCTTCTGAAAACAAAACAAAACAAAACAGACCCAAATTACTAAAAAGCAGCAGATTTGTGTACATGTTAAAAATTACTGAAAGCCAGATTGTTGCTGTAGTGCCTCATGCTGTACAACTTATTTAGAAGCAGTGGTTGGTCCTGGTTCAGGGAAAGGTGATTCTCTTTAGGAAATCATTTACCTCTAGAGGTGACAATAGCAGGTCCCTGTACAGCAGCACTCTGGCAGTTAAGCCAAGGTCCAGCATGAATTCAACAGTTCTATGTCACTGCCTTTTCCAGATTACCGTTTTCTTGGCATAGAGAAGTACGTGGCAAAATAAAAAAAGACCTAAGGTCTCAGAATGAAGAGAGGAAAACAAAAATATTGCCAATAGCCTTTCCCCCCCCTTTCACTAAATCAATCTCTCCAACAGCCTGGTTCTTTGCTTCATTGGCTAAATGACTGTTAAGTAAAATCTAATTTGTACTTGTGAAGCTGCTTCTCTTTCATTTATAGATCTTCAAGTACATTTCAGACACCCAAGTGCTATATATAAGAACAGACAAGGATTATAAATTATTGGTTTGAGGCCAGACCATTTTAATTGGTTAGCTTGAAGCAGAACATGAAACCTGAGACATCAGGGAGGTTGGAATGTAAACCCAGGAGTATGTGAGAGAAATGAGGGTTGTCTTGTCTTTGCAAACTATTTTTCAAGGGTCTGTAGCTTTGTGTGGCTCACAGCTCATCATCAATCTAAGGACATGGGCAAAGATTCAGGCTAGTGGTCAGAAAAAAAAAAAGACAGAAAGAAAAAATTGTCTTCTAACTTATCCTGTGTGTTTGCAAAGACAATGTTTAACCACACTGCTCTGAGGAGCTGTTTGTGTCCTGATGGAGTTGAACCTGTAAACTTCTGGGAAAAGGAGGATCACAGTGTCCAGGTGAAGGACCAAGAACAGAAGGTAAATGCCTCTGTTGGCCTTTGTGCCAATATTTAATTAAATTTACATTTAGTCATTCTTCTTCCTTCCCTTCTATGCATCCTCCATGGAATATTTACTTCTGTTAGTAGCTCCATCAGGCATCCCCATCACTAGCTCCATTGGTGTCTTTTTGCACAGGTGCTCAAAATCATGGGTTGAATTGTGATTTAGATATTAAGCTACAGACTAATATGCATATGCTGAAACAACAGGGAAAGAAGAGAAAAGATCATAGATATTCATTAATATTTCTTGGTTGCTCAGTAGGAATTCACTTATCACAAAGATTAAAAAAAAACAAACCAGACAGGATGTTTACCTCAGCAAGTAATCACAAATCAAACATCACCCCCTCAAGTACAGAGCACCCATGTTGCAATTAACTACCAAGTCTGTGAGATTATATGCTTCGATCATTTAATAATGATTCTGAGGTGAAAAACTTCGCTAGAGTAGATTTTGCTTTTGTAAAACACTAACAACACATCTGTCTGATTTAACAGTGTTTAAATTAACCATTGTTCTACAGCCAAAGATGATCTGCTAAATTGTAATATAATGTTCCGGAAAGAAGAAAACAAGTGATTGCAATTTTATTTTCTCTGAGCTTTATGAGGAGGCTTTATGGTTCAAAGTAAAGAATTATTTGACTTCAATTTTCAGCAATGTAAGTTTATGATAACTAGAATTAATGATTATCATTTTTAAAGCAAACAAGATAAAACCCTTTCAGATATCTTTAGTAAAGTTCTCTTCTGCTTTAATAACTACATTAACATAATAAGTAGACCTGGCTCTTAAAACTTAGTGAAAAAGGATGAGGCAAGCAATGGGAAAATGGAGAAACATTGGCTCCAGCACCTTTTATTATGCCCCCAGAGAAACCAGAGGGATGAGGCTACTTGATTCCCCTTCTGAGACCCAAGTGGAAGGGTATCAAAAGAGGAGCAGAACAGGGATCTCCTGAGATGGATCAGTGTTATTAGGAAAATTATTGGAATCGGCAGTTAAAACCATAGGTGAAGACAGGCATCAGCAGAGGAAAACAGAGGAAAGTTTAAGAGAAATCTATGTATAATTAAGAGGGCACTAGAAAGCTAATCTGAGATTCAGTGTATAAAATAATCAATCATCAAGCTTTTGACAGCATCCAGAATACATGTGGTGTTTTCTACATATTTAGGAATGCTCATTTGCTGCTCAGAAAGGCTTAGTTTGAAAAAATTGGCATTGGGAAAGAGTTCCAAATCTGGATGGTGTTACAGAATTTAACCTGGATAGGTGCAATTCCTAAAAGCAGATTGTCCAATCCTTTAAATTTTTTGTATCATGACAGATTGCTTAATTTAAATATTATGCTGAGAAAAGTGAAAATTAGTGTTCAATTATGGATGCTGAAAAGTTAGAAACAGAGAAATTCTTCAGCTTCTTCTCAGTGTTCTGTGACAACATTGCTTTCTCACGCAGACTAGCCGAAAACAGGGAAGACGGTTTTCTAAACTAATTCCTTATCTTTGCACCTGGAGTTTGTTGTGAAGTGCTGTTATGGTACATTGAGGAAAATATTTTGAAATGGGTGTAGTTTAGCCTCCACCAATCGATCTAGGAGGTGGTTGACCAAGGGACCAATAGTACTATGCTTCTCTTGCGAACCAAGTTATATAAATTGATTTATAATTAATTAAAGATTCCACTTTTTCCTAAATTTTATTGTGTTGTTCTTCGCTGCTGTACGGACAGCGACATTCAATAATTATTTGAAGTTGTATTGAAGGACTTTTATCAAATCCTGGTGTGAATCATTGTTCTGACTTTTGTCATGAAATTGGGCAAAATGCAATACAAAGCAAAGTTATAGACTAATATCTGGACATCTTTGAATGTGGCAGAAAAACATTCTCCTAATTTCATAAGCAATTTGACATCCTTTAAGTAAAAAGAATAATTTCCCATCTTAGATCAATTAAGACATTTACAGAATTGGACCTGTGTGTGTCAGACATTGATGGTCTCCCCGATTCCATTCTAGTTACCTGACAGAACTACACATAGAAATATTTCTGGCCCTAACAGAGCACTCAGTTCAGTGCTGCCTTAAATGCAGCTCTGCTCCAAGTCATTGTGTCCAGTCCTGTTCTTATGGGTGTTCACCCTCTTTTAAATAGCACTAAGAAGCTGTGAGAAGAGAGAATGATCTCTCCTCTCTGGTTATAATTTACTTTCTCTTCTCTGAGTGACATGTTCCATCAGGGCATCATGGTGAAAAATATTCAAGTTTCAAAGTCTAATCTGAATATAAAATATTCAATACATTCAGATATCCCCTCCTGGCCAGTTTTGCAATGTTTTTTTGGCAGCCGTCTGCCGAGCAGTGTGAGTGGACCAGCAATGTTTGGATGTGATTTGATACAATGCTGGGTCTAGAGGAAATGGGTTGGTAGCAAAAGTGTACTGGTCTGCAGTGATAACTCTTACCTGTTTCTTGGCGGGTGAGAAGACAGGTCAGCTACTCCTACAATATCCCAAACCTGAATCAGCAGTGAACCTGAGTCTAAAATTTGCATCACTTTTCAGGGTGGTGTGCGTTAACAAAGATACACCTTATTTTAACCGAGGTGAGCTTGAAGAGGGGAATTTTGACCAAAATGTTTTTTGTGAGGCAATCTCCCTTTGCTAGCATAGATGGAAATACGCTCTCAAAGTTTCCAACATCCAAGGAAGACATTATAGTAAAAG
The DNA here is from genome assembly GCA_013397775.1 of Eulacestoma nigropectus. Lineage (NCBI taxonomy): Eukaryota > Metazoa > Chordata > Aves > Passeriformes > Eulacestoma > Eulacestoma nigropectus. The sequence continues at coordinate 174,655 of VZTE01001008.1, read as the reverse complement.
AAAAAGAGAAAGATAAACTGGAATATGGCTTAAGTGGATATGGAAGATCAAGATCACATTAACTTCTCTGAGGTAACGGCAGGTTTTATGCTCATTATTGTCACAAAATGTTTCAAAAGTCCTTAAGTTTTTCTTGTGCAAAACAGGACTCCCTCTCTCCTTCCCTGCCCAAACCTCCCAGGTTTTGAACCCCCCAGATTTTGAAACAAATGATTTATTCTTATGGCCAGCCATATGCAGGGAGGAGTATGCAGGTCATATGCTAAACAGTGTTTTTAAGTTACAGGGATCTAAGACCAGTCAGCTAGTACAGGGCAGATTAGTCACGTTTTACCTAAGACACTAGCAAAATGTTTGAAAATAGAATGCAGTAGGGACTATAGTTCAGTCTGCTCTGAATCACACTGATACAGAAAACCCAGAAAAACTTGAGTGACTTTTCATTCTGTAGTGGTAGCATTAGACAGCAGTCTTTAAGAGTAGGGATAAAGTGTGGTTTGTGGTGAGAGATTACAGAAGAAATTGAAAGCTGAAAGATGATTTTACATCAGGGAAAAAAGCAATAACTGGAATAAAAATAAAATAAAATGAGACACTTAAGTGGAATCAGTCAAACAACAGTATAATATTAATGGAGACTATGAATTTTATGTGGGTTTGGCTGAGAAAGTTCAGTTAAGAAAATATTAATGGATTTTTGGGTGCCATTTTCTAACATACATTGTTTTCTTTGCTAGGACAGCAGGGCTGATCTCAAATTGTGAAGACAGCCTCTCATAATAGCTTTTTATATAGGAAGAGTCAAAATCTTCAGTCTTAGAACAATGACAATTTTCTGAGGTAGGCACAAATAACTGGTATTAGAAGGCCAGAGTGTGGTTGTTGAGAGTAATCTGCAACATTATTTAAATAGAAAAACCATTTGTTCATATATCCCCATCAGAATTCTGCCTGAAGATGGATTTGGCTCCAGCTGTTCAGTCAAGTCATTTTGGGATGTAGTATCCTGTTGGCACATCATTTTTCTATTCCTAGTAGTGCATACTCGTTCCATGTGCATTTAGACAGAGAAATTTTGAAGGTAAAAGCAGAACTTGGCTACTGGCTGACATTTAGGTACAGTGTGTACTTTTGACTTTGAACAATAGTCTTGACATCCTGGATGTCACTGAGGTAATTCACTGTCTGAGGCAGAGACTGCTGAAGCATTTATAACAAGAACAAGCAGTAGAGGGAAGAATATAGGTGCAGATATAATCCTTCTTCTACCATTAATACATTCTTCCAGCCCAGCAGAAGAAGAATTAAAAATCATTAAGGGAACATCCTGGTGGTTGAATTTCAGTCTACTGACATATTTCAAGCTCTTGTGACTTAATTTTCAATGTATAACTTAAATTTCTCATTCAAAAAGACAGATACGAGGCAGCAAATCAAGGTAAGCAATTCAGAGTAAACCCAGACTCTGCAGCAATCCAGCTCAGTTCTGCCTTCAGTCTCTAAGCTTCCTTTCCAATGTCCAGCCTTCCCTTGGCTCATTACTTCCCTGCCTTTCTGCAGCTGCAGCCCCTCCAGAGAACCTGTTCTTTTCTCTCCATAACCCTTGCCCATGTGTTAATTCTAGTTATTTTGAAGTCTTTTGCAGTCCACTGAAAAAAAATACTGGGCATCGAAAGCAAGTTCTGAGAGATACAAGCATTTTGTGGTAAAATGCTGCAAAACCATAGTGATTGCTCTCGTGTTCAAGGAATGACTGAAACAGTAAAAAAAGCAGTAGATATTCTGAGAGAGTAGAGAGAGATATGACAAATAAAATAGCATAGAGAAATTCCAAAGTCCGCTAAATGACAGCACTTCTGACACTGACTATAAATTAAGAAAATCTTTTTGGATATCTTAGATAGGTAGATTGTTGCACCAAGAAATTCTGGGATAGCAGAATACTGTAAGCAGTTAGAGAGCTGCTCAATCTGAGTTATGAGTTAATTTTCAGTTTCCAGGATGCATTTTAGGTAGGACAGTAGATATGAAAGCCTCTAGATCCAGGCTAGCTATATTGGAATGAATTGAATGTCATTGTGTGCAGGGCTGTGATTTTTTTCTTGTAGCTTCAGGCAGTGTTTTATATTCTGAAGCAATGATCTTTAAAGCGAAGTTCACATCCATGATCTATGGATCACATCAATGATCTATGGGCAAGATACCGCAAGTGGGACTGTCTGAATCACTAGTTACCTTGGGACAGGAAATTAGTTTGAATTGAGGCTAACTAGGAATGTATATTTTCATCTGTTTTCTCACCAAAGCAGGATTTTAAGATGCATCCAAATTTCTAAGTTATTTGAAATTATAAAACTGACATTGGACATAACTGTTTCTCTTGCAAGTAGAATATTTAACTTTTAGCTGATATAGTATTAAAATGTTGTTTCTCATTCTCATAAAGAACCATCTCTTTAAAAGTGAGACATTGCAGAAGTTGTGTCACACCTGTTATAAAAGGAGGGTTTGCTGGCAGGGCTGTTCATTTCCCATCTTTCACCAGTACTCTGTTCATACCTTATAATGCTGTTGCGAGATGGGATTTTTTTATGAAGCCTCCTACACTGGAAAGATTTTATTTGATTTCTGTTTACAAGAAAATCATTAATTTGTATTTATAAAAGTGATGCTTCTTCTATTTTATAGAAAGCAATTGGATTTCTACAAGAATATTCCTTGAGTGACTAATAAGACATGTAGAAACTTGGCATTTATTGTGATCTATGGGCAAAATTTTTTTTACAAATTAAGTTGTGCTACCAGTCTGTCTACTTTGTTAGTAGTGTTGTCTTTTGAATGCTAATATCAGTGTAGAACAAATACTTCAGCCTTCTCCTACCATGCAGCCTAAAAAATGAGGGGAAAGCTGGTGACAGACCATTTCCCTCCTATGCAGGGGGACTATTTCACGATAATTAACTCTCTCTTTGAAGATGCCGTTCAGGTGATATACTTTGACACACAATGTAATTTTTTTATAGTAGAAGATGATAGTAATTTACTACTTATGTGTCATGCATAGGTTAGAGCCCAAAATAAAATTACCTCTGCATTCTTCTTCCTGTTTTTAATTAAAGCAATAAATGTAGACAGGTGATGTTCAGAATGAATCAGTAATTCTTGTGTTTTAAAATTAAAGTTGTGTGAAAGAAATGAAGTGTCAGATGTTGTTTGGACAACATTTTGTTTCTGAAGCATCAGAATTTTAAAAAGGTAAGGGAGAGGGAAAGAAAAATAAATTATTTTCGATGCCCAGAAAATCTAACAAAATTGGGAGAGCTCTTAAACCTGTTGTATACTTCTACAGATTTCTGGAAGACAATAAACAGGACTGCACCAATCTTCTCTGCACTCTTGGATCTGTCAGTGTGTAGAATCAAATTAGAATCCACAGAAACTGAACCACATGGATAAATGGGTTTAGATCAGAGCTGTGTGTTATCCTCCACTGAGAAGGCCAATAAACAGTGGAGGATTAACCATGTAGGAGCACAGCAGCCGTCAGGTGCAGCATGTGGGAAAAATTTCTTACAAGGATAGTACACTGAGTAAGTAGAAGCCAAAATTGACCTTTGTTTCCTGAATTTTTATTTTGTTTGGATTTCAAGATTTTAGGTCCTTTAACTGGACCCATTGCAGAACACTGAACCTCTGCTTTTGCATGTAATCTATATTGCTTGTTACTCCCTACATGTAGATATGCTTGTGAAGATTATAAACTCTTTCAAAGCAGTCAAAAAATAACTTTTCTATTGCTGTCTGAACTAATTTTACTGCACAGGACAAATACAATTGAGATTCATAACAGATACAGCAGAAAAGAAAACAGTTCATAATGGCTCATTATTTGATTTACTATTATAAAAACAACTTCAAAAGACAACTTTAATGTGCTATAGTATAATTTCCTAATGACCTAACTATGCCTTACTGTGAATAATTGGGTAATTCTTCAGTTTAATTGAAGCATTTAGGATCTGTTCCAAATCTTGAAGATAGATGTAAAAGAAGTTTGTACATTCAACGTTCTGCATGTCCTCCTACCTGGGCAAAGGAGGGGCAAATGTTGTCATCCTAATTATGATTTGAGAGGTATTTTCTATTAGGTACAGTCAAAAGCAATAGGGAAATAAAGCAATTTTCAGTACACAATGAAAAAGACAATCCATTTTTAGTATAAAGTTAGTGAAAAAATTTCTGTAATGGAGGACAACATGATGCTTATGATGTTTAAAATTTAACAATAATTAGTTATTTCATGATGCTTTATTTCTGTGAAGAATAATTTCTCCATTTTCATCCTTGTATTTATCCTAGATTATATCCACTGACAATTTAGCTCATATTTCAGAATTGTTACAAACCATTAATTGCAAAATAGTCAATGTATCATTTTTCTAATTTCAAAGACAATATAATGCAGTTGTGCTTTTTCTTGCCCTGGAGATCTGTGCAGTTTCTAGAATAGAATCAAATGCAAAGTTTTTCAGCATCTGGAGTGTGTATAGTCAAACAAATCCTTATTTGTAAAAGAAGTGATGTCACTTTTTTAAAAGGTTTTTTAATGGAAAAGAGATAATAAATTTTTCTCTCAATCTTTTCTTCCAAGGGAAGTGACCAATTACAAAGGTGTGACTGAAATAAGTAAAACAGAAAATCCTGATACTTGGGCTTATTCTGTCTGTGTGCATCTGAAACAGACTGATCTGGGTGTCTGCAGAGCTGTTCCTCTCACATATTCCCACTCTCTCTTCTCTGAGCACAATTGCCTCTGGATCCTGGCAGACTGCAAGTGAACATGAGTCAGCAGCGAGCCCTCACAGTGATACAGGACAGCTGTACATGAGGCAGCTTTTGCAAGAGAGTAACCAGGAGTTCAGGGAAAGCTTTTATTCCTCTGTGTTTGGCAATTAGGAGACCTCACTTGGAGTACTATGTCCTGCTTTGGGCTCCCGAGAGCAAAACTGAAGTATCCTCATACTGAAGTGGTTTCCACAGAGGCCATCAGCCCATGGGATAAAGCACCCAATGTGTGGAGAGAAGCTGAGAGAGATGAGCTTGTTTAGCCTTGAGAAAGCTGAGGGGAAATTTTGTTACTCTTTACAACTTCTGAAAGGATGGGTGAAAGAAGATGAAACCAAGCTCTTCCTGGAGGTACACAGTGAAAGCACAGGAGTCACTGAACACAAATTACAGCAAGGGAAATGAGAGATATAAAAAAAAATTTATGCTGAAGGTAGCAGAGCACTAGAGCAGGGGCTTAGAGAGGTTCTGGAAGTTCCATCCCTGTAAACATTCAAATCTTGACTAGGAAAGAGATCCAGCAATCTGATCTAATTTTCAACTTATCCTTGGTTTCACCAGGGATATTGGACAGGATGACCCCCAAAGGCACTTTTAAACCCAAATTTTTCTATGATTTTATGTATCTAAACAAACCAAAGGATTTTTTAAGTGTTCACCACCCCCTCCCCCTCTATTCCTCCACCTCCTTGGGGATTTCTCCAGACAGGAAGAATTCCTGATAGATTTGTAGCTAATACTTTTGGGGAATTTTGATACTAATTTTTTGGTCTTCTACATTTTAGTTAAAAGTACTTTTAAAGTCTCATTGAAGGTTGATGGTCACACTCAGAGCCATCCGAAAAGGGGCATTCAAGCTCCCCAGAGTATGGAAAAAATCTTTTGAGGGGAAAAATTGAGCAGTTCTATTTTAACTTTATCAGAAACTTCTTTTTGTTTTGGCAGCACCTGATCTGGAGATAGGAACATTTAACATACAGCTCAGGACAACCAAACCTGGTCCTTGGTAACCAAAGATTATTTCAATGAATAAAATGGTAGTTTCACAATAAATGTGTGAGTTTTTCCTTGTACTAGAGGTTCCCATTTTAATTGCTGCTGCTTAATTTTCTTGTATCATATCATTGCTAAGGGAAGAAGAAATCTGAAACTACCCATACAACAGAGAAAGGGTATAAAGTAGCAAGGGTGACCACATCTCCTGAGGGAAAAAGCACTATGAGAGAAGAGAGCACTACACAGGTGGTAGTAGGAGACAAAGCCAAATTTCTATGGCATTCTTTGAGACTTGGATTCATATTATTAAAAGGTTTTTGTATGAAAAATGTGTATTGACCATTGCATTAACAGGAAAAATGTAAGTTTGCAATGGGCTTCAACTCCAGCCTTTTTTAATGAAGCTGTCACTGTTTACAGACATAGTCTACACATTAAAGGTAAAGGGCAGCTCTTTATGAGAATATTTATGTATGGCAATTTGATTTTCTCTGGAATGTGTTGTTGCCTCCAGCTGTCACTTGATTTATAAGCTGGAAAGCATTAGCTGGCTAAACAAAATTATCACGCATTTAGTTAGCAGAATTTTGTTATTATGCATCTGGAAATTCAGCATGAGAATTCAACTCATTCACATTACAGCAATGGAAAAGGTATTTCTTGGAATTTTGGTTACATCTGAAATTCTACAGCACATATGAGTTTTAGTGGAATTACAGGATATCATAGTAATTCTTGTCATAAACTAGGATCTTACTGTGTAATGGTAAAGTCCATCCCAACCCTATGGCATTAACAATCTAAATATTTCTGTGTGTTCTTTTTCTGTTCTTCATGCATTCTGTAACTGTAGAGAGCACAATTCCTAGAAATGTCAAAGCAAATTACCTATGAAGGGAAAGTATTATATCCCATGTGACTATTAGCAGCAGAATTAGTACACTTCAGAAATTTTATTCAGCTCAATTAGATTAGGTGTGCTGAGGGCAGGGACAAAACAAGATATTTACATATCAAAGTTTCAAAACTGAAAAAAAACCAAAATAACAAAATAAACCTCAAAACCAAAGAAAGAATCTCAAAACAGCAGTTCAGTTTTTTGGTCAAGTTTTCTGTCACCTCTTATCTGTGACAGCTTTATATCTTTGGATAGTGAAATCTTCAGGGCAGGGGCTATGGCTCCATCTTTGCATGTGGTTGAGTTGCTCTGTACAAAATGTGCACCAGGGAGCAAGTAGTATCTTTTATTTAATTGTAATAACACCTTCAAAGCCCATCTGAGACGGTAGTCTTACTGAGCTGGATACCACACAAAATATGAGTGAGAGTGTGCAATTGAATTTTTCTCATTAGGAAAAAGTGCCTGGAGGCAAATAGGTTTTCCTGCTGTAGTGGAGATGGCAGTGCTGGCTGGCAGCTATTGCAGAACAAGGATAACAGCTGGTCCCTGCCTTTCATTGGTACTTGAGAAAAAAATGCATCAGGATAAAAGTGGATACAGATGAGGCTGCTGTTTAATTGCTTTTTTTGCAAGGCAGTGTTCACAAGACTAAACAAATATAATCCGAGAAGATTTTACTAAGAAGGCAGTGGAAAAACAATATAATAGTACAATATAATAAGGAGTGGCATAGATTACTGCTGCTTCCTGTGACTGGAAACATTCTCAACTGCTTTATACACTGCAGGTCTGAGGCCCCTGCTCTGACTCCTGACACAACAGAGATACAGAAATACATAAAACATGGCTACCAAGGTGGAAGAGAAAAAAATTAAGTAAAAAAATTCCATGTCTCATGTCTGTATCTAGGTATTGGTTGCACTCCTACATGGCTGACTGAATGACCTTGTCTTTCTGAAGAAGACAGATATTTCTGTTTTCATCTGTTTTGTACTACGGCAATGATATGAAGTTTATGTCTCACTCCTCAATGGATCATTACAAGCGCTTCAGTTAATGCTGAGGTACAAGATGTTCTCTGGAAATGATGGGTTTATTAGGACTGTAAGCTGTGTGTGAGGAAATACTTGGTATTTTGGATCATTTCAATTTCTTTTGTGTCTGCAGGAGTAAAACCAAAGCTGTAATACTGAACCAAATATGTCATACGGTTCATAACTGGCACTGAAATGCACTAGCAATGTTTTATAGAGATAGAATAGTCGCTTCTAATCTTCTGACACACAGTTTAATGCTTCATCCTTCTGTTTCAAACAGTGCTTACTCTTTGCTTACTTAGTGATCTCTCACTGCATGCAGACATGAAGGAGTAAACTCAGAAAAGACAAGTGCTTTTTACTTTTAAAGCTTTTATTTCTAGAACTGCTCTGCAAGGGAAAAAAATTACTTTATTCCCTGAACTGAATCAGGAACATGCTTTACACTATACCTTTTTCAAAGGAGAGAACTGTAAAACAGGCTTTTAAACATAGGCTGACCTTCAAATAACTTACAGGATCATGACCTACAGAAACAAAACCAGTTATCTAACTAGTCAGCAATGAATAATTTCTCACTAAATCACCTTTAATGAAATCTGAGAATGAAATGGAGAGTTAAATTCTCCATAGGCCTCAGCAATACTACTGTAATTAGTCTAATTTTTTTTATCTTGATGCCTTTGTATCAGGTCTTAAATTCACAATTGACCTGAGCTGAAAATCTTTTGTGGCTGGAGAATGTTAGGAAGAAACACAATATATGCTTGCTCTGTTCCTACTCTTCCTTAGTCATCAACATACGACTGCTGTCTGAGATAGGATCTTGCAACAGAGCCACACTTCATGTGTGGACATCTGGGCAGCTCTTCGGATGTCTCTCCGAGCTGTCCAGGATGCAGTCATTAACATAATGAATAGCACTGTGAATACAATTAGGTTTATTAAACTGTCAGATTAAGAGTTGATGATCTTCCTGCTTAGGTCTTCTGAATTATTACATTATTATATTTACCCTACTGAGCAATTACATTATACCTTATCATAAGCATCATCAGCTTGAGCAATGATTTTGAATGATACCTTGCTATATATTTTTATTCCTTCTCTCTAATTTTCTCTTCCAACTGATTGATGTCTTTATTCTGCATACTTCCTTGCCTTTTTATCATGACTATCATAAAATAAAATTCCAATCATAAGCTTAAATGCTTCTCAAAGTAGAATAGAGTCAAGCAATGCACATAAAGGATACTGCAACATTGTGCTGATGATGGAAAATGTGTGTGAATAATCTTTCTGTGAATAATATAAGTGAAAAAAAGAAAGCTTAACATAACTGGTGTCCTTTTTGTCACTTAATGATACCTGTCTTCACGGGAATTTTTACTAGGTGACTTTGCCCAGCAAAAGTCTCCCGTTTAATGAGGCTGAAAACAATCCAGTCAATGCTGAGAGGGCCCCCTGCTACAAATTGTATCAAATGCTGAAAAAAAATTTAATAAAATGGGTTGAAGTGGCTGAGGGTCATGCATTTTGGTGTTATGCAAGGAAACCTCTAGGCCTTCTGTTGCTTGCTCTGCCCTGTGGATGAGCAGGCATCTACAGCTCCTGTTGCAGATGCTCAAACAAGAAATTTGACAGCTTACATTGAAGCGAGCCCTGTTTATACTGTGTCAGAGCAAGTCCCACAAGGAGTGTAAACTGTTTGACCAAAGAATGCTTTATTTCTAATGCTTTCTGTCATTTCAGAATTTTCTATACAAACGCTAAAAATCATTTAAATAGCTATTAATTAAAAGCGTGAGAAGTTGGAGTTTACTGGTTCACAACAGAAGAACTTCACATTTGTTATAGCAATTTTATCTATTCTTATCTAAAACATACATCCATTCTTTGACGATTCATTCGAGAATTTATTTCATGGGTCAAAAAGATGTGCTATCAATCAAATTGCTTATGCGGCATATGAGCATTTAGAGCTCTCAATGGAGAAAAATATTTTTGTGTTTGTAGTGGTTTAGGACCAGCACTCCAAACCGCAAGCTGCTCCTGTGTCCGCCTGGGGTGACAGAGAAAAAAGGCAGAGATCATGGGTTGAGATAAGAATAGTTTGCTGGAAACAGCAATGAGATAAGAAAATAAACAGTAACAGCAATAACATTAATAACAAAAGCACACAAAGAGAGGGTGATTTACATGCAAAAAATGCTCACTGAACAACCCGAAGCAGCGTGACCCCAAGGAAATGAACAAAAATGGTGGATGGACCCCCCAAGCCCATGCTTTTCCCAGACCCAGCGCCACACCCACCTTTTCAGAAGGGAGAATCCTTTATTTCTGTCCTCCAGAGAATCATCTGTAACCTCATGGCTACTGTGAAAAAATAATTCTGTCCTGGCTTTGAGCCAGGACAGAGCTTAACTAATCTACATAATCAAACAGAATTATCAAACCTTCAGATTCATAATGACTTATCCATATGAGTTTTCCTCTTCTTTAAAGACTTTTTCTTAGAGATGAAACAGTAAAAGAATTCAAATTTTTGTGGTTTTGAGGCAATACATATTAGTGTCAAGTTAGCAGTAGGGAAACCTCAAATAACTCTTTACCTGTATGAAGTGTCTTCAGTGTAGACAGTGTTGTCTATTATTAGTATTTAGCATGATGAAACTATAACTTCAAGTGTTTTTATCTGTAGAGGATTAAAATAATTTGTTTTCCTGGTTACCATAAATTAAATCCTTTCAGTCAACAGTTAAAGGTCTTGATTAGCAGCAGCAGCTTAAGTGGAAATAGACTAATAAATCTTCTTTTCTCTTCATATGGATAGTCTCCAAATCATGTACAAGGCAATAACTTTTAATGTCTAACCTGCAGCTGGTCTGTGATTAAATGAGAAACAACACTGAAAGTAATCTGTAGAGGTAGTTATCAATTTCATATCTATTTCTCCTATTTCCCCCTTTTTAAGGAGTTTCTCTTGGAAATCAAAAGGAAAGAAAAATAAAAAATCCTTTATTCTTTTCCTGAGCAAGAGGTGTTTTAGTCTTGGAAGGTTTACTCATCAGAGAAAACTTTGATGGTGGTCTAATACTAACATCCACAAAACATGTATATCTTAAAAAATATTCTCAAAACAAAGGTAATCAGAAGAATGCTATTTATATATTTCAGATGCTAAGAAGTTGTGTTATGGATAATCGACACTGGACATTAAACCCAAGGAAAGTATTTTCCGTTAATGAGGGTTGGCTCTCTCATAAGAATTTTTGCAATAAGATTACTTGAAGGGGTAAAAATATATTTTTAGGTCATATTAAAATATTCCTTGAGGGTGAAGCCTGAATTTAAAAAAAAAAATCTATTCATAATCTCTGGACTCAGAATATATGAGTAAACATTATAAAAATAACTGTAAAAACATTTTTTCTCTATAGTTAACCCCACAGTTGTTGTTGGTTCAATTTACTTCGTAGAATTCAGGGACCTCTTCTTTTTTCCTCTTTGGATCAATCCTTAAAACAGCTTTTTGTCACTCTCCCCTAATGACTGTTCTTTGGATGATTCTGGCTGGCAAACTGTAGAGGCAGTTTCCCAAGTGGATTATTACGCGATGAGTAGATTGATTGGTTAATAAAAAGATAAAGCCTTTCTCTTTGGGATATTCTTTTGTTGTTCTCAGTAATGCAAACATCTAAATTTACGTTCTTTCATTATCTAGTTTACAGTGAATTTGGAAGTTCTGTGACCTCATGATTTATCCCAGAAGAATGTGTGCAAATATATATATAGGCATATCTATGTGTATATGTCAACTGAAGAAATGTTGTGATGAAGTTATATAAAAACACATCTGCATTTATATTTCCATAAAAATTGAGGTTCCAAAAAGTTGATCCAAAGATTATTAAGAGGCCATTAAGAATAAATCTATTCTTAAAGCAAATCTATAAGAAAACAGCTTTCCAATTCTTTGAAGCATCATTATTTTGCTTCTTTTCAGTGAAATGGAGAACAGTTTCCATGGGTGAGCCAAGGAAAGACATGTGAAACCACACACTTATTTGTCATGAGAATTATACAGGTTTAAGTAATTTACTTCATTTGGTACCTCAAAGCTCAAATTAGATCTGTGGTCCCATGTGCTGGAGGTTTCCCTGGAGTGGCTGCTAGAACAGGGCAGCCCATCCCCACTGCTGAAAAGAAATTCAGCATTCCCAGCTTGAGGAGAGGTTTCTTCCCAAATGGTCAAGCTGATTTGATACTACAAAGTTTTGCCTTCTACTAGATTACAGATGGGAAGGAAAAATCCCAATGAAAGGGAAAAACCGAATGCCATCCCAAAACCAACAAACCAGTCAATCAACTAAAACCCCTAAAAAATACATTGTCTGAATTTTCTAGTTCTTTGTTTTTTGGGAAAATCCTGGACTGAGATATTTAGGACACAGGGTGAAAAATGGTGACTGTTTGCTTAAGCAGTAGGACAAAATGTCGCATCCATAAAATATGTAAGACACTTTTTAGATATATTATTCTAATCATAATTTGATTATATATAATTATATATGATTCTAGTCAAAATTATAGCTCTTCAGAGCTATAGCTCTTCAGGTAATAACTTCAGGTTTCTGTACATCTCACAGCTCTTTTTGAGATATAGTTATGGGAAATATATTTTGGAAGTGAATGGTACCTGTATTCTCAGGAAATCTCTGGAGATTATGGTGGTCTGCAAATGGAACTGTGCAGGTGTTAAAAACTTTCTGTTCATATTAATTTCCTCTTTTCAAAGTATGTCAAAAAATACCAATTTTTGCTGTAAGCAAATATTTCACTAGTGGCTATTTACACAAAACCTAAATAAAGATGCAAGCTCAGAGGTAGTTAATCCTAAAATAATATCCAAACAAAACTTACTGGCTGTTGTCATTTACAGGCTGATTTACACTGATGCTAAGAATATAATTAAGAAGTATCCATGGTCTCTGCAGTCCATAAAGAGAAATCTTCTTTCTGTGCAAGGAGTGTGCGCAGAAGACTCTCTAAGAGTATAAATTAAATACTTCAGGTTAAGCAGCAAAATTAGTCAAGGACAACTACCTGGAAAGAAAGGAAGGAAAATGCACACATGACCAGCTCCTTTGGTTTCAGCATGTGGGTTTTCTAATATGTTACTCTTAGGACTTTTAGTCTGCAGCTTTTGGCTTTCAGATTGTCTTCATGCACAGTGATGAACAGAGGACTTTATAATCTACAGAAGATATGTTATTTGGAACTTCTTAATACATACTTATTGTATAGTCACCAGATTTCATGGGTTTGTATTTAATCTATCTAAAGTATGGAAGTAAATTATGTTTATGATGCCAATTTAGCCAGCTCCAAGAACTATAGATTGTATTGAGATAACTACATCTTTTTTTAGCTGATAAAATGTGACTTAACATGTAACCTGCAACATTAAAAGCAAAATTAATCTGTGTTCAAAGAAAAGTTAAAAATAAAAATTTTCTGAAGTGAGAGAGAAGGGCTTTGAGAAGCAATCCAGAACAGTATAAATAAACCACTGCTAACTACAAGCCATGTATCAAATAGGACACTGGTGATTTAGCAGTAAATTGAAGCATTCAGTCAAACCACTGTCCTTGGAGGCATAAAGGTGCTGTCTGATTTTTAATGAGAATTTTATTTTGACAAGCTAAGTCAACGGTAAGTTTTTTGAATGTATATGTATATGAAAAGATGAGGAATTTGTGTTCTACTGAAAAATATGGCTTGTCCTTCAACTTGAATAAGCAAATCTACCTGCCTGATACACATTTGGTGGAGTGTAGTCCTGCAAGCAGCTTGTGTACTGAAGGGTTCCATATTCACATATGAGCATTTGTCTACAAATGCTGTAAATGACATCTGAGGACCATAAGGTTTCACCTTTTACCATGGGATTTGTGCCTTTTCTACCACTACACCCAACCTCCCTTAGCAGAATACTGCCTAAAAACACTTTTATTTTTGTCCTTTATCTCACACATCTTAAAACGGGTAACACATGAGTGTATCAATCCCTAAACCACACCTGTAGAGACCCACAGAGTCTATGATGTTCCTGGTTTTGTTAATAATGTTCTTTAAAAGCCTGTCATGGCTCTGGTTGTCATACATCTCTGAGGATTTTGCCAAAAAATTCATTTTTTTAATAGAATAACGGTTCCTTGTGAAGAAATCCTTGGGATACTCTTATTTCCTTGACAAATAATGGAACTTCATTAATGACAGTTTTCCACTAGCCAGTTTGAATCATTGTCAAATAAAACTGTGTAATAAGAGAGAAAAAGAGATAAGAAAAGTCCTGTACCAGAGCTGGGCAAATGGAGGACTAGATGTGTTTTTCCATTTTCTACTCTGTTAGCAACACATTCAGTGACACACCCAGTTGCTCTCTGATGGTTAGATACCACTACAGGAAGCATCTTAGATTACAGAGATAACGTAATTTATGATAAATTTAATCCATTAGTTCATGTTGGCATATAGATAAGATACACTAATCTTATAGGAACCTTGATTAGCAATCTCACCACTGTGCCAGAAATCACTTATAAATTCAGCTTTTCAGAAATTTTTTTCATACATGGAATAGCTACTAAAACCTAAAACAAAAACAAACAAACAAAAAACAAACAAAAAAAACCCCATCGCCAAATCCCTCCAAAAAAACCCCCACCCAAAATAATGTATATACTTTTCAAGTATATCTCAATATCAACCTTTTAACTGACTGAACAGTTATAAATACATTTCTGAAAGTGCTGCAGCTTTTCACCAAAGTTGGGTATTTCACTCAATAACTTTTTTTGAATTTTTGTGTTGAAAAATAAGATAGCACAGTCATTTCAGTGAATTTTTATTTTATGCAGCCTTCTTCCATATTCTATCATCAAGAAGACAGGTGACATGAGAACAACAGTTCAATTGTTTTGAAGAGGATGTGCATTTAAGAGTTCTGAGCATATTTTAAAATGTAATAGGGAATTCTTACTTTCCAGTTAGCTATTGGCATGCTGTGAAAGTTATGTACCCGCTGGGAGAAGTTATTTTAGAGGGCTTTAGTTTTCATATGCAGAAATTCATAGTACCCTTTCTCCCACACACTTTTCAGGCCAACCCAGTATGAGGTACTGGAATATGCATGGATTGTATCATTGGTGGATAAATTATGACCTCCAATATGAACTCACAAGCTATTTTGGGTTAGAAGGACTGAAAAAAGATATCTTATATCCTAGTAGCTCTTCCTATGTCTACAGATTTATATTGCAGATATTATACTGCAGATTTATATGCAGATGCTGGGGAAATAATAATTACAGAAGCTTCTCCCTGGAAAAAGATGAAGCTGGGCAACCATAAGAACCCTGACTATGACATGCAACAATTCTTAGATACTGCACACATGTTTCTCAAAAGAATCTCCTATTCAAGGGCAACAAACCTGTGAATTTGCAAATAGATATTTTTTTAATCTTATCCTTAACACAATGATCACAGTCTGGTTCGAGTCTGTAAGGCTTTTTTAGACTTTCCAGGTAATAATTGATAAAATCTTTAAAGGCAGACAGAGAAACAATGCCGACGCAGATTAATTTGGGTCTATATAAATAAAAAGCTATATTCAATTGAATTTTGGAGATTATTGACCTCAGAGTGAATTATTCCTTATCTTATAGAGAACCTGAAAATAATTTCTCTTATTGTTTAAATAATTTTTTGCAGTTCCCATATTCAGGTTGTAGCATAATATAAAATAAAAGATACAATAGAGTTAGAATTTTAATTCTGTGCAAATAATTGTATAGGTAAACTTAAATAAAATTGTTTTCTTTGTTTGATAGTTACAGTCAATACCGTGATCTTGATGAACTCTCAGGAAGGGCTTCTTTGTCACCAAGTTTGTTGCTAAGTATTAGACAAAGCGAGGTTGCCAAAACTCATCCTCTGCTTTTGGGAGAAAATACTAAAAACTGTATTTGGCAGCCTTTGTGCGTTTTGCTTTCTGGGGCTGAGAAAGTTCCGAGAAAGTTCTTCTTTACAAATTTGCTTCAACCTTGTTCCAGAAGTGTCACTTTTGCCAGTGTAAGAGTTATCTGTTGAATCTTTCCCTCAGCCTTTCGGGCTGTGTCCTCGATACCCTAATCCTAATCTATAGAGCAATTCAAAGGCAAAACCTGAGAATCCAAGCACGCTCAGAAACTCAATGAGAAGCTGAGATAAAACTTGGGAAAGAGATTCATATATCTGAAATATTTGTGTTCTTATCACTTGGCTAGGGATATACATATTCTTTCTTCAGAGGAAATTAAAAGACCTGAAAGTCTGTGGTGGAAGAATGAAAAACAGTAGGCATAAATTGAACCAAGACACTCTCTGACTGTAAATGAAGAATAACTTTTTCCCCATAAGAGCAGTCAGGCAGTGGATCAGGCTGCCCAGGGAGTGTGCAGTCACCATCCTTGGAGCTTTCCAAGATCTGACAGCCCTGACTGACCTGGTGAATTTAGTGTTTTCCTTTCTTTAAGCAGGGTATTGATGTAGAGGCTTCTGGAGGTCTCAGTATGGTTTGTGTGACAGTGATTCTATCAATTACCCTGCTTTTCTAGGATTCTTTTCATGACAAACTAAACCACATTGTGCTAGTCTCACATGAAAAGCCAAAATTAATTCCAAATCTGTCTAAACAGACATCTTATCTCAATGCACTGGTGATATTCCAGCTGAAACCAGCACAGATGGTAACGAGACAGAGTGATCTCCAGAGAGCTTGTTCTAAACCAACCTTGTGCTGGATGTAGACCATAACCTTTAATTATCTGAACTTGTAGCTGGTATTAGGGTAGATCCTGTTGCAAAAATTATCAAGATTGGGAAGGGTGGAATTGGATATAAGCATCACTTCCACTATCCATTTCTTTAGTATTGATTGCATGAGCATATGTTTGAAGAAAGAAGCTTGGCTATGCTATTTTACAAACTTCTTTCACGCTGGACAAGACAGCAGAGTCAAGAACCCATAAGGATATTCAGGAAGTTTTGATGAGCGATTACACACAAAATTCTGGGAAAGCAGAAGTTCTGCTGGTTGCCAGGGATAGGCAGACTTCATATTTGATTTCAGGATGTTAAAAAACCAAAGTATTTCATTTATAAAAGCAAATGGAAGTAAAAGTGGCATAATCTTCAATTTGTAACCTTCCAGTTTTGACAAATGTATCTTGCTAATTTTCTTTCATAACACATTAGCTCATAGTTTATGGCACATAAATGTCACCAATTGTGCACTTGCTCTTTTTTTTATTGTTGGAATACAATAATTATTTGTAATTTATGACAGAATTGAGAATATCTTGTTTTAATATGGAACTAGGTGAAAGATGTTTGAAATACTAGTATATACAAATAATATATAATATTGATCTTGAAAATCTTGAAAAACAGAATGCAAGAATTAATAAATAATATTAACAGCATAAAATCAGTACCTTAAAGTACCTTAACTTCTCAAGCAAAAATATTAATGTATCAAAGTACATATATAGTGTATATGTACTCAGGTGCATGCAACATGACTTAATGACAAATTACTACAATGATATTATAGCAAATCTTGGTTATTAATATGCTAAAAAGATTTAAAGAGGAGTAATTGCTCATACTTAATGAATAGTCAGATTTTAGAAAGAAGTGACTTGTAATGGGCTCTATTTTACAAAATTGCCAGATGTCACCATCATGATTAAATTCATCTTCCTAAGTTAGACTAAGCCAGCAATAGCAAGAAAAGAATTTATCAAGGCCCCCTGCCAAGGCATTCATAACCCTGGCAAGACCATTAAAATCCAGTAAATATATACTAATGGAAACTTCAAAAAATATATAATTAACAAAAAAGATAGCAAGCATCTTGAACAAAAAAAAAAATGCACATTGTAAAAAAAGGTTCTTTCTATGGGCACAGTCATCTTGTATCTACATTATACAATCCATACTCTGGCAGTGATGATGTGGTATCTTCAAGAAATACCGAGGGGGAGAACTTAAGCTTGTGCTACTCCTTAAAAATGGTCAAAGCAACCATCCAAATCTCCAGTTAGTTGCAAAGAGCCTAGGCCATATTCCAATACTCCATTTGCTCCCATGGTAACACTGCCTAGCCTGAGGTCTCTTCCTATTCACCCTAAAATCAGGTCTCCATCAGATACCTGTCTCCAAAATGAGGTCTTCAAGCATCACGCAAGAGTATCGAAGAGTGAGGCTTACAAATAAACTGAAATATTGGCACCTAGTAATGGAAAAGTGAGCACATTGCATTGTTCTCACTCCGTCCTGGTTGTTTCAGGTCTTCCCTCAAACTGTCTATCCTGCTGATCCTTTCTTTCTCCATAATACTCCAAAACTACTTTGTGGGTTTTTTTTTCCTCTTCTATTTAATGTGGTTTAACCCCAACTGTCAACTCAGATTCCTTCAGCTGCTTGCTCGATTCCCCATGGTGGGATGGCGGAGAGAATTGGAAGGGTAGAAGTGAGAAAACTCATTTGTTGAGATACAGATAGTTTCATAGGTAAAACAAGAGCTGCACACACAAGCAAAGCAAGGAATTCATCCACCATTTCCCATGGGCAGGTGGTCATCCATCCCCAGGAAAACAGGGTTCCATCATGAGTAACGGTGGCTTGGGAAGACAAACACCATCTCTCCAAACATTCCATCCTTCCTTCCTCTTCTTCCCCAGCTCTACATGCTAAGCATGACACCGTATGGTCTGGGATATCCCTTAGGTCAGTTGGGGTCAGCTGTCCCAGCTGTGTCCCGTCCCAATTCTTTGTGCACTCCCAGCGTCCTCGCTGGTGGGGTCAGGAGCAGGAAAAGCTTTAACTCCATGTAAGTGCTGCTTACTGATAATGAAACCATCTCTGTGTTATCAACACTGTTTTCAGCACAAATCACAAAAAATAAAAGTCTTGTACTGGCTAACAGGGAGAAAACTATCTCGGCCCAAATCAGCACATCTCAACATAGAATTTGAGGACAAATGGAAGAAGTTCAGAAACACACACATAGTCAAGAAAGGCCTAAAATGATCAGAATCATGTAAATAGTTGTGTCAGTGTGAATATCAGTTTTAAGATCCTGCTGTGATTTTCATGTTAATACACTCATTATAGAGAAAAAGACCACAATTTGTGCTTCTCCTAATCCTTCCTATTTTTATTCTACACCATCATAGAATTCTCTTTAGCTTTATTAGCTTCTTTAGCTTTAGTTCTCTTGAGCTTTAACAATATTTATTTTCTACACTGTGATAAACAGTTCCCAGCACTAGAGTCAGTATTTTGTCCATTAGGAGAATAGCAGATGGCACTACAGCCACTTTTCCAAAAGCATGAGATCCATACAAAAGACCGGTTTGGAAAGCAACAATCTCGTTTCATTGTTGTTATTTTAGAAATGCTGATCAGTCATTGAAGATTCTTCTACGTAATGTACCAGATCTCAGCCCTGGTTTCAGAAGATGGAGTCTCGTAATGCTGAGCTATTCCTTGAGGTAAACAAAATTGTGAAAAAATGCATGCAGATATGAACTACTAAAGTCCTTCAAAGTCAGTTATATATATATATGGATTTAATCGGAAAATTGGCTCTTTTACACATGATTTCTTTATACTTTTCCACAACCTGAAATGGTTTTGTGTGTATGTGTAGGTGTCAGCCAGTGGAGCCTGTTAATTTCCATATATTTATGTCATTGTGGAAGACTTTGATTGGAGACCATAACAGAAAAATGGCTATTTAATAATTTTTTCCTTGCACAGTAATCTATAATGTATTGATCATATCCTTGTTCAGTACTAAACTTCATCAGGCAAAATCCACCAAAACTAAATTGTTCCTTTCAGATATTTCTGAACAATATATAATCACAAACTTCTTTGATAGTTCTGTTAGAGCACTGAGGAACACATTCATCTTTTTTAATACAGACATTTAGTGATAGACATCATATTAAATGAGACAGAATCCTGCCAGAATGAGACACGGTCCTGCACAGACGATGATGAGGAACCGGAGCAGGAACTGGCCATGTAGGATGGGTCTCTGAGTAACTTCCTTTCCTTTGGCAAAAGCCACTCCACACCACTATGCCTCTTCAAAATATTCAGAGATTACATTGTTCCACTTTGAACTCACAGTTTTTATATTATTCTTTTCATGGAGAAGATTGTTACAAATAATTATCCCTGGCAGTAGAGACTGGAGCCATAATTTAGCAAAAGAAACATGGGGGAAAAAGAAAAGAGGACGAGACATAGCTATGGTGAATGGGAGATACATGGTAACAAGGACAAATGTCCATCTACTTATCAGTATCTAAAACTAAGATCAGTGGTTCATCTTTGCTACTTGCAGGCTCAGGCTTCTCTTTCTAGAATTGAGCCTAAAAAAGACACGTGTAACATAACTGAACTGAACAACAAGAGTGCTAAATCAGCTGATCAGCAAACAAAACATCAGCTGATGCTTTTTCATGATCTTACACATCAAAAGGGCCCCAAAACTGCAAAACATGCCTGTGACATTCTTACTTGACTACATGAGCTGTGTTTAATTTTTTCAAGTGTTACTGCATGGCCTGCACTTTGCTCAGGGACTCACCATGCTGCAGCTGTGTTGCTGATGCCCTGACGGACACACTCAGCTCACACTGGTGTCTGCCAGAGAAAAGCCCAGCATGTGAAGCTTGACTTGCTGCTTCAGGGTTTTCTGGGACCAGGATGATGCAGGACTGGGCTCACTGCCTCCAGGAACCCAAGCAAAAAAACTCAACCTTTGCAATAATCAAGGGTGACTGAGATGCTGCAGCTCTAAGGGAAGATTACTTTTTGCTGGGTTTATTCACCACTCAGTGATACTTCTGAGAATTTGATTCTCATAAAATTCTAATTGTCTTTTTGGGGAAACAGGAGCTAATTCACAACTAGAATCACAATGGGAATATAATGAACATTTTTGTGGATTCTAGTTTTAACTAGCTTTAAGTCAGTTTTCCAGAATTGCTGGAAACGTGCATTCAATTAGAATATGCTGACAGTACCAAGCTGGTTCTCTCATCTCATCCCAGCTTGTCTAAGAAGCAAAGTGAAATAATCTGGAAACCGGCCACTCTTACCCAGCTGTGAGTGCTGCTTAGATGTGACAGCTTTCAGCATGTGGATAGCTGATCAAAACTGTTTCCTTGCTGTTCCTGAGAATTTGTGAACAGACTCATGCTGACCTCCCAGTCCGCTCTAAACTATACCAGGCTGAGAACCACATGATTATGGCTGAAAACTGTGGTGAAAGTAACAAATTTTTAACATAGAGCAATTTAGCAATGTGTAACAGATGATCTAGTCCAAACTTTGGACTTAAAGAAAAATTAGTCTTACTGACTTTCCTTCAATTTAATTTGTTATTTTAAGACCAGTTTTAAAAAGTCTCATAATATAAAAAATAACATCTAATGGGCATAGGTATGTCTTTAAGAAAAAAGGCTCAAACAAAGGTGTCTCAAAATATTATCTAATTCATGTTGGACATCAAGTGCTTTGAGATCAGGCACAGAAGTCCTTCCAGGCATCTCATTCAGCCTAAACTTTGCTTGTGTATCATACAGCTCTTTTGATCAAATTTAAAACTCTGTATTTGTTTTAATATGCAGAACAAATTAAATTTCTACTGAAAAATGGCACATACTCTCATGTTCTTATGTGTCAGCAAGTTGACACAGGACCAGCTTTATGTCTATATACACGTACAAGCACATGCGTACATAAGTAAATATTTATATAAATATTTATATCACACTTATTTCACTTCTTGTCATGTCTTAACATGGGAAGATACATGTGAGTAGAGAACGAACAGGACACTGCAAGTCCACATGCAGTTTTGCACTTAGACATAGAGACATTTCTGTAAACTTCGCCTCAATTGTTTCAAAGAATAACTATGGACACAGACGTTTAAAACAAAATTGCATGGCCAAATATTCCTTTTTATATGTGCAAAAACAGAAATGTAGTTAAAGATGAACATATGTCTTGAAAATTTCATGTTTGCAACTCTTAGAGTGAGGTTGCTTGGGTTTGAACACCAATAAAAAGATCTTGCTTAAACTTTTCTCCTTTTTTTGTTGTTTTTTTTTTTTTTTTTTTTTTTTTTTTTTTTAATCCATTTAAAAAGCCTCTACACTTACAGTTCATTGGCTTGTTGATGAGTCTGGGTGTGGGAGGAGAAAATTAGGAGTAAAAGTGTCAGTTTTCTGACTTTAATTTTCCAAATGCATGTGGTTAAGTCCCTTGAGTGAAATAAACACATTGATGGAGGAAATAGATAAAATCTTCAACCTTTTTCTCTGTTAATTCTGCACACTCTCAAAGTCCAACAGCTCTATATTTCTTGAGCAAAGCTTAGACCAGATGAACTACAATTTTTCTAAACATGTTGAGTGATAGCGATGATTTATTTGTAATACATAAAGAAGTTATTGACATTCTGTGATTCTAACGGATTGAGCCATCAGAGCAGTGCTGATGTATGTCTGCCATAAACCAGACAGCTTTACTGCATCAGAGACTCAGTTCTGCAGCTCTGTTTAGAGGCAATTCTATTTAAAATGTGCCTATAACTCGCAAAGCCAAGACCAGCATATTTGTTTACTTTCTTGCTCATTTTGCCAGCCAAAGGCTTTTTAGGCCAAATTGCACCTATCCTTGGCCCTTGAATCTGCCAAATAATGACTTGGGAGATTTTTTCTTGACACCTTTATAACCTCACATGAACTTTGAAGATTTAATTAATTACATGATCATTTTGTAATTATTTTAAACTCAAGAATTTGTGATGTGATGAATTTATTAGTTATTTATTCTAGGACAACGATCTTGCCCCAAGAGACATCTGAACTAGCCAAAAATCAGAAAGCTCTGCTTTAGCTCTTTGAGAGTTTTTGCTGTGGTGTGTTCAGTGTGCCAACACCCGACAAGCCACACACCCCAGCATAGTCAATGGTGGGACATGGTTGAATGCCAGGACCCTCCAGATTATGGTGAGAGCCCAGAAGCCCTTGCCTGAATATACAGATCTGTCCCTGACCATTGGCTCCCAGCTCTCTCCTCCCTTCTTCCCTCATTTATGGTTATGTTCCGGAAAGTTCTTTGTCCCTCAATATCCCACTGGCTCCCAGTTATCCTGCCCCGCCTACCCTGTACCCCATTGGTTCATTGTATGTTTCCCTGTCTGTGTACAACTCCTTTGCCCCATATTGATTGGTCCTTTGCAGTTTACGCCTCCCATTTTGTAGAGATATAAAACCCCATGTCAAGCCCCTGCTCTTGCTCTTTGCTCTCCCGTTGCTGGACTCCTGGACCCTCGCACCCCAATAAACCTGTCCTGTTCACCCTGCAAAGAGCCCCTCCTGATCTCTTCGTCTCCTCCTGCACCTTTAACATCGGTGGGCTGAGCGAGCCCTTTCGCCAACCTCGCCAACCCTCCCGCTCTGCAAACAGCTCCACCAGCTTCTCCTGTGTGGAGATAAGGGCCGGCCACCGACCACCAGAGCTAGCCGAAAAGGTGGTTGCCAAGGCGCGCCATGTCAGGTTTTGTGGCTTTCTGAGTGGGTTTTTTTGTTTGATTTTGTTTGTATTTTCTTCCTAAACACCTAACAGCTGCCCAGGTACTGCTGAATGCATAAAGTGAGCACATCCTGGAAAGGGAAGGTGAACATAAAAACAGGGGACAAATTTCCCCTTGTGTATACCTCTTACTGTAGGTGTAGCATAAGTACCTAGTCTGGGTTTTATTCCTCACTTCGATGAGATGAATCACACAGGTGATACCAGCAAGGCAAGGAATGAGCTGTCTGAAAAATGATGCAAGTCCAAAGCTGTCCAAATGTCTCTGCAGTCAAGTTTGCATTTACAAATACTCCAGTCACGAGGAATCATGCCATGAGCAAAGTAAAATCTCTGGGGTGGTGTGCCCAGGCAGTTACAGGTCTCCCAAAACTAAGAGATTTACATCAGCAGATATTAACAAGGATATGGACCTAACACAAAAATACGAGGTTCTGTCTATTTTGTTTTTATCTGTATACACAGTTCAGAGTCTAAATTCTGCAGAAGGGCCAGGTGACCCCAAAGCTGTCCTCAGGACATGGATAAATATTCAGTAAATATTAGTGTTTAACACAACTTGCAAAAGAGCTCTTATAGTGATTATGAAGATAATAATACATCTAAATGTACATGCAGAAAAGCTGCTGTTAAATGCATGCAGTGTATATCTCCACTCTGCCCCATCTGGCTTCTTTGCTATGGAAAGCTGTAAACTAAACAGACACTGAACTAGGGCTGAGATTACCAGCTAGACAGCACCTTTTAGCCCTAAACCAGCTACTTTCATCTAGCCCAGATCAGACATCTTCTTTAAAATATCTCTTCTTCAAACTGACAAAGAGTTTTATTCCAGTTTCTATCTGAAAGACAGGGGAAATACAAAAGATAAGCTCATTAAAAAATGTATTACTATTTTTTTTCTTGGAAGCAGAGGCAATCCCAATATTTAATGAACCCCCTCATCAATGAACTTTAAAAGCTAATGATTATTACAAGTAAAATTCAATGAAAGGGAAAGAATGGACATGTAAAAGTGAGATTTTTTAAGAGAACTTCATTAAGAGAGGAAAAACTGTCCAAGTTCCCAAAATAGAAAAAAAGGTGATATAAAATGCAAATATCCTGGGGACAGGAAATAAAAATGAAAATTAAAAATGCTTGTGCATATATTTAGTTGCATTTAAATATATTTAGTTACATTAAAAAGACTGGTAAAAGGCAGTCAGAATAAATTAAATATAGACAAGATGAAGACATCAAAAAAAAATCCAGAGGAATTCACACTGCAGCATCTAAAGTAGAATGGAAAAGGAACTGAAGTCCATAAGGAACTGAAGAAGGAAAAAACCTTCTAATAATTACAGCTTTTTATTCAATAAATTTGTAAAGCTTCTTGGGTTACTAAAAGGGGAAAATGAGTTTTAGAGGAATAAAGAATTAGATAGAAAAAGGGTTTCTTTGATTACAAATTATTAAATTTCTAATGCTTACAAAATTTTCCAGATTTTTAGTAAGATATGAAACATAATCTGCTACATATAAACTACCTTCAAATTATCATACACAATATACATTATGTGCAAAAGTTCTAACTGAGACTGCCTGGGAATCTCTAGACTTTGATGTTTAATTTTGATAATCTCCACAATTTTGGAGAGTATAACAAAAGACTTAACATGTGTAGTAGGTATTTTGCAGTTAATTTAAAAGTGCTAAGCAGCATGGCCTGGCTAGTTATAAACTTGATACTAAACATGAGGAAAACAGAAAATGGATTTAGTCTATGAAGAATTAATGATTGGTATCTGACAGGATTTCATAGAGACTATGGTGTCAAATAGACATATTTCCAGTTGATTTTGCTACTGTTGTTAAGAAAAATATCTATGACAGCATTTTTGGTGAAGTCAGGGTTAAATCTTTGAAGCAAATCAGCATCCAGCCTCATTTTATGGTTTCCATCTCACAGCTGTGTACAAACTGGACTCCTTACAGACTGGTGTTATTAGAGAATCCTTGGGCCTGCTTCTCACGGCACACCTACTGTACCCACAGTACACTGAAACTTACTGGGGTTTCAGCGCGTATTAAAACTGTCCTTAAGAAAAATCAGTGGAATGCAAGTCGTGTAGGCAACAGGTCCTCAGAGCTGCGGCCTCTACAGCTTCACTCCTTTTGCACCATGCCACTTCATGGTGGAGAAGTATAAAATGTAGCAAAAAATTAATCCAGAAGAAGTAATATTTCTTGGTATTGAGTCTTTGGTTGGATGATTCATCCGCAAGTGCATAAATAGAAATTAATATTTAATGTGAATTAAGTCCAGGGAACAGATTAAAAAAATATTGAAACCTAAAAGAGAAGATATTAATTTTAAAAAAAGTTCTGAAATAGAAATGTTTCCTTTGGGATCCTAGAAGGACTATTTCTGACTTGGGGGTTGTTCCATATGTTCAGCAAATAATCACAAAACCATAGATCATAAATTAAAGAAGGCTGATGAAAGACTGAAGTACTGACAAAAGAGAACCAGACAGTGCAGTCTGGATTATTCAGTAAATTGAGTCCAATTAATAAAGATGCATTAACATCTAAGCAAATTGAAGGGAATGTGTGTAGGAAGACAGTGCAGCCATATCTATTGGATTGATATTAGAAAGCAGTGGCTCTGAAGTCCGTTAGATCGAAAAGTAGGGAGGTACCAGTGCGTGATCAAATGCTAAATACTGGCTGAAGGGAAAACACAGAGTTCACAAAGTGATCCAATTGGACGTTTGCGTCTTGAGACTGCAGCTCAGCTAAAATAGGTGTCTAAGTACTGCAGGATGGCTGCATCACCTCACGTGGTGAAATTGGATATATGAGGGCAACGACTGTTTTCTTCCATGCATTTGTATTGTGATTGGCCCAGTGGGATCCTAGCAGAATAAAGAACTTCAAGCATTATTCAGCTTTGTTGGCACAAAATAACAAATCCCATGTGAGAGTTTTTAATGCTAATAGATCCAACACAATTTAAGAATTATTTCCTTAAGACTACGTCATACATCAACTTTCAGGTGAAAGTCCCCTTTCAGATCCCTTGCTCCACAACCTTTCACTATCTTCTCTTATTCAAAAAGAAGTTGTTTTTTTCCATATAAACCCCTGCAAACCCAGTGGAATGATCCACAGAATAAATTCAAATTTGAAGAATTTCCCATGGAAGAAGGTAAGGATTAGACCTGCCTTTAGAGACCCAAAGTTTAGAGAGAATTAAGTTAATTGATAATTGTCAAAAGTACTCCTTTTCCTAAATTCTGTTCTTATAATCCCTATAAATTCAATCCTCAGGTTATTTTGCTGTTATTACTTTGCAGGGTGCTGAATTTTTCATGTCTGTTTCTGGCTATACTGCAGTTATATACTGCCACACTGAATAGCACAGACTCTTGTCATCTGACCCACAGCACTAAAAAAAGAAAAAAAATACTTCAGAGTCTCCAAAGACTTCAGAACGAAAAAAAGAAGATCCTCCAATTATTTAATGAAGTATTTCAGCACCTGAAGGGGTCCTTGCAGTACCTGAAGGGAGCCTATGACAAAGACAGAGAGGAACATTTTACATGTAGAGATAGCACAAGGAACAATGGCTTCAAACTGAAGGGGGCAAGTTTAGATTGTAGGAAGAAGCTCTTGACTGTGAGGGTGGTGAGGCACTGGCACAGGTTACCCAGAGAAGCTGTGGATGCCCCATCCCTGGAAGTGTCCAAGGCCAGGCTGGATGGAGCTCTGAGTAACCTGATCTAGGGGAAGTTGTCCCTGCCTGCAGCAGTGGGATTGGAACTGGATGATCTTTAAGGTCCCTTCCAACCCAAACCACTCTATGATTTTATGTTTCTATGAAGTAATTAGGAGACAACATGGTGCAAGACTCAGCTGGCAACAAGAATTTCAGCAGAGTTTGAAGGAAGCAACAGGAATCATCTTGCAGTTTTCATTGAGGTTATGAAGAAGCTTTAGAGTCCTTATGACTGCCCCAGACTCAATGCTGCAACAGCAAAAGTGGCTCCACAGCAGTGTCTGCTCAGCCATGTAAGTCCCAGGTGCACCCCATGTAGAAAATGCAAATGCAAAGGTCACTTAATTTCATTACACTGTGAGTGCTACCAAGCTTGCTTTGGTGTCTGGAAAATCCCAATTTCAATGCCCAGTGGAATTTTAATGGAAGATATGCACCTGTCAGGTCTGTGTGTAATTGCTTGATAAAGCTGAACAGTCAAATATCTGTCTTTAAATATAGACAGGAAATAATCTCAGCCCATTCTGTTCCTAATAGAATACTAAAATGAACACACAGAAAAAAAAATCAAAGAATTTGCATTATTTCTTACTGATTTAAGCAACAACCTGAAATCCTGGCCAAGAATAAGGCACCATAAAAAGCTTACTGTGGTAGAATGAAAAAAGGCTAATGGCAAGCGTACGCCATACATCAAACTGTTTTCCATTATATACATTATTGGAATAGGTAATGTTCTCTAGTAGCCTAGAAACAGAATGTGGTTAATACAATTTACAACATATTTTTGTTTGTAAGACTAGTAATGTGCTTCCTTGTTCCTATTTTGCTCTCATTAATGCATCTATTTTATGTATATATTTTACAGTACCAGATCTAATTTATCAAGAAAAAATTCCATTACGTATAATAATCTTAAGAAACTCTTAAAATACCAAAATTCGTTATGAAGTTCTAGAAAGAAAGAGCCTTCTTTGTAACATTTTCCCTATATGAAAAGTATACTTTTATCTTCCACTGTGATGTCGGCCTGAAAACTGACTTTACAATGACAAGCTTAGAACATCTACAGACTTCATGAAGAAATACAAGGTTTTAATGATATTCTTCAGATTAACTATGTTAAAGAACTGAGAGAAGAAAAAACAAAGCAGGGTACTACTCTTCTTTCTTGGGTGTTTTCTCAATCATTTACATCCTTTCTTGTAGAATCCCATCAAAGTCCTTGATAAGTGTGCTCTGACAACTGTGGTTTCATTCCCTTCCTGGTTAAACTGTATAAGCAATAATAAAACAAAATAAGTGGATCTCTGGAATTTAATAGTTGTTTTAGAAGTTCCCAGACAATAAATGTGGTTTTGGAATCCTAGAAAATAGTGAATTCAGTGCCTGATTTTAAAAGTATAAGCAAGGGGTTAGTGATAGTTCAGTATAACTTCTTATCCTGAAAAACCCCAGTAAAAAATAAACGATATATTAAAAGTTACGTAGAAGAAATTCATGAGTAATGAAGTTGATTTGCAAAGAAAAAATCATATCAGATAAACCAGTGACATGACTTTTTCCTTTGTATTAGAAAATAGGCCTTGGACATAAAAGAGAGAAAGCGTAAGACAGAACCCTCGTGTGCATTTGTGGATCACAGTCTGATGGTAATTTTGCAGTAATCAACTTTTTTACATGAACTACAATTAGTCACTTCAATTAGAGACAAGGATTCAGAGTATAATAGAAAAGACAGAAAACAAATGGGAGATTCAAGGAAGAGTAAAATGCATTTGTTCTGTGTAGAAAAGGCATTACCATATTTTTCTTTGATGCTTTGCTATGTAAAAAATAATCTCAAAGAAGATGAGATTTAGGTGTGTTTTGAATAAAACCTTTCGCATTATGAAGATGCAGTCATCTGCTGGATAAACAGCTCAGATGTGGAATATGACATTTCTGTTCCTTACATTTTTTCAGTGAAAAAGGCATCTGTTAGAAAAAGTTCATTAGTTAATTCTTCCTTGAGACTATCCTGGTTTCAGCTGAGATAGAGCTATTCCGTCTCAGTAACTGGTATAGTGTTGTGCTTCTGGATTGGAAGTGAGAATGGTGTGGAAAACACACTGATGTTTTGGGTTTTGCTAAGTCGTGTTTGTCCTAAGTCAAGGACTGGTTTTTTCTCTTTTTTTGTGTCTCATGCTCTGCCATTAAGGAGGTGCACAAAAGAAACTGGGAAGGAGCATAGCCAGGACAGGTGATCCAAACTGGACAAAGGGATATTCCACACCACAGAGCCTCATGCCTGGTATATAGACAGGGGGGAATTACCCAGAAGGGTGGTTGATCTCAGTTTGGGAAGGAGGGTGTGGCATTGATCAGCAAGTGCTGAGCAATTGCACTGTGCATCACTTGTTTGTCTGGTTTTGGGTCTTTTTTTCCTTTTCCCTTTTTATTATTATTAACCATTATTGCTGTATTTTTCTTTGTTTTCAATTATTAAACTGCTTTTATCTCAACCTACATGTTTTACTTTCTATTCTCACTCTCATGCCACTCAGGTGGTGAGACAGAGGGGGGCTGAGTGAGTGGCGTGATTCTTTATTTCCAGGTGGGGTGGTAGATTTTTTTTCATCTTATCCACTCCAGTTTCCAAGTTCTGGACAGTTTGGGAATTACAAGCTCTAACTTCACCAGTAATTGCATACAATAGAGTGATGACTATGGTTCTTATTAAACAAAAGCCACATAGCACGGTTCTTATAATGTCAAGCATCCCTTAAATGACAGTGTTTATGGCCTCTATGGGTTCTAATTAAAATGACAGGAAATTTCCCTCCTGTGAGGACTGGATACGCAACTGCAACCAGATGCTTTGCCCTATGTTTCAGTTCAAATAACAGATAAAACAACTGTAGGGTTCAAATCCATCAAAAGAGACTCTCCACTACTTAATTTTCAGCAATACTCGGTGAACATCTACTCAGACACAAACTGATACATCTTCTGACTTCCAAGGAAGCAAATTCTGCTGGGTTAACATCTGTCTCTTGTGATTTGAATTTTGAACAACCAAACACTCATTAAACATTTCATTCAGGGAATGAAATGGTTAATTCCCACAGTGATGATCCTCAGAATTTGGGTGATATTAGAGAAGTGTTCATCACAGTGTCTGCTCCAGAAATTCAGCGGTTTATCAGCACCTTCAGATAACTGCCTGATTTATCCGATCTAAGGACTCCCTTGCGATATTCAGAGGCATGGTAGATAGAAAACTAGAGTGCCATCTGTCTGTCATAGACAGAGAAGGCAATTCTACGTTCACAGTTGCAAGATAGTACAAAAAACCACTGCAAACTCTCTGATAGAGCCAACTGTTATGTTTTCATTCAAGTGAATAAATATTCAATTATCTGTAGGCTATGCCTATGAAAAATCCAGAGATTCTGCAATAGAGATAAAATATGATGTCTAGCAGACAAAATAAATCTCCAAGCAGGGAAGAGAAAATAAAAAGCAAACTAAACAAAATCCCAAAGCCAAATAAGAAACCCAAGGATGAAAAACCAGGGAGGCAACAATCAATTTTGACACTGAAGCACATTGTTTCTGATTAATTCTGTTTCCTAATTGCATTTTTATCTTG
Organism: Eulacestoma nigropectus; assembly: GCA_013397775.1. Taxonomy (NCBI): domain Eukaryota; kingdom Metazoa; phylum Chordata; class Aves; order Passeriformes; genus Eulacestoma; species Eulacestoma nigropectus. The sequence continues at coordinate 143,744 of VZTE01001008.1, read as the reverse complement.
GAATTAAAATGACACATTTTCCTATGAAAAACTTAGAAATGTTGAAGGAAGCACAAAAATAACCACAGCAAGGATAACCAAAAATGATTTATAAAAGTATCTGTGAAATAATCCAAGCTTTGTTGGAAGCCTTTGACATTAACTACCATTAGTTAGAGAGGTTTTTCTCACAAAGGTATGCAAAATGAATTTATGGAGGAGCTAATTCCATTTAAAGTTAGTACTCCTAGATGCTAAAACTGTAGTTTTTAAAAATTCAGGCATTCAAATATCACTCAAAGATAGCACTGAGTAGCTAACTTATGCTAAATATCTATTTTGTATTTAAAGTCAATATATGAAGCAATATTCAAAAACCTTATTACCAAACTGAACATTGCGATAAAATCACAATATTGAAAGAGCACAGTTTCCAGGCCACAAAATGGACACTAATGCACAGAGGGATTAATCACTCATCAGCCCCTGATTTTTCATCCAATTACTTAGTTTTATAGTCTTTGCTTTCTAACATGAATTGAATTAGTTTTAGTTTAGTTTCACAGAGAAAAAATGGTGCCTTTGTATTGGCCACAGAAAATGTTCAGAATTTATGATAATTTACTTCAAGTAATGCAGCAATATAATTAACAGCTTCTAAAAAAAACCTTGAAAGCATTATTACATTCCTTCTATTTTTTATTGCTTTCAAATTATTTACTTAGACTTAAAGAACAAGTGCATATGGCTACATAAATTAAAAAAAAAAAAAGTGTATTTTGTTTCAGAAGATTTTTTTTCTTAAATCTGTTTTCACTGTGAAATCACTGCAGAAGTCTTCTCAAGAATCAAAACACCTGCCCAGTATTTTGGTTCACAAATCTCTGGGTGCATCCATTACCCCACAGCAGATGCTTTTCCTAGATAATATATATTTTTCTGTGGTCAGTCTGGGGTAACTAGTGACCAAAAAGGCAAATTTCATTCATTTAGAGGGAGACATAATTTTTTGATTCCATGAAGTAGTAAAAATACTGAAATTAGAGGACATTAAGTGCCCATTTAGTGCCTTAAACTGTCCATTCATTTAGTGCTTTATACTCTCTGTAGCACACAATCAAAGAGGTTTACATGGTGGTAGCTTGTTTAGGAAGATTTCATTAAAGTTTTTCATAAATATTTTACTTCTCCTGTCTCATGATGGGATATAAAAAATGACTGTGTTTCTCCCTACTGCAGAACTTTTCCTTCATATGTGGATAAATTTTCAACTAATGGATATCTCAGGGGATAGCTATAGAAAGCACTAAAGTCAGTTAGGTAAAGCAGGTACTTATAGAACGATCTAAATATAGCTGCATTCATAATGCTAAGAAATGAATTAATGCTTAACAATAACTCACCATGACCTTGATTTCATTGTATGGTATTGATTAATCACTAGCTGTTACCAGATAGTCATCATTCTGAGAACAAAGCAAGGTTCACTCAGCATTTCTTTTTTTTTTTTTNNNTTCCCCTAGCTTTTTTTTTTTTTTTTTTTTTTTTTTTTTAATCCTTTCAAGGTATGGGTCAAAAATCTGGCGTATCTACCAACTCTGTTCTATTTTGCAGCACAAATTTCTCTGTCATCCAGCTGATATTAAGAAAATCTTAGCCATCATAAAATTGTGTGCCCCTTGAAATAAAAAAAGGTGCATGTTCATTTCCTGAATAGTCGTACAATTAGAATTGATTTTATATTTTCTGAAAAAAAATATTTGTTTGAACTGTCTAGAAAGCACTGAGCAAACACTGAATTTTAAGGGATTAATTCCTCTTATAAATATATGCTGTAACAAGAATCTGATCTGATATTGTCTTGTTCTGTGCTGTCTCATGAATATACCTAGAGAATTTCTTCAATGATTTCTGAGCAAATACTAGCAAAAGCCACTGGGACTGGTCATCAGACTTTTAGGTATTCCTGGAATTCTCGCTTCTTCAGATTTCAGTTAAAATCTCATTAGTGGCCCATTTTAACAGTATAATTATGTGCTCTACAAAAGCCATTAAATGATCTTCTTCCTTTAGTAGCCTAAGATAAGGAGTGTGGAGACAGCTAGCACAGTGAGGGTGAACCTTATTTATCTGCTATATTGATGCCATCTTTTTATTTTTCTGAAAAAAAAAATTCTAATTCACAGCAGCCATGCTGTTCAAAATTATTTTCTTTTGCACATTGCTCTATTTCACTGCATCTTTCTTGGAACAGGGATTCTGTATTCTAATAACAAACTATTCTAATTTTTAAGTAATAGCAATAAACCTACATTTTTAGTCAAATTGTCACAGGTTTGGTCCCTAAAAATTTACAATAACTTCACTTTTCATAAGGTAGGTTTATGGTTTCTGTAAGAAAGTGCAAAACTACAGGTATTAACTATAGCTGTGTATCTAAATTAATATAAAAATATATATATATGTTAACATAAGATGAAAAATAATTTAAAAATTATTAAAAGACAGGATGACTGGACACTGTCTCCCTCTGTACTTTTTCTATGGTAATTTTTTCTGTAATAAAAATGTGTATTTCCCCCTTCCCTAGCTATAATGCAATTCAGCGTTTTGGCATGATGCACAGCTCCAAACAGCTATTTTATATGTCTTTATTATGTCTTTTTGATGTATCTCCTGTATTTTGCTTTTGAATTTCAACAGAATGAATGGGAAATAAGTGTCAGTTTGACACTCAAGGTTAAAACTGAGGTCATACCATTAATCATATTTATGATTTACTCCTTCTCCTGTCTAAGATTTCATAGCAATGTGAACCATAGCATCCTGTTGTTGCTGTTGTTGCTGTTGTTGGTGTAGATAGGGGTCTTTTTGACAACTGACTGATGTACAAGAATTGAGGACAACAAATGGAAAACCTGACCTAGGTTCTCTGGAGTTATATTGGCTTTTTCTTTTTAAGACACTAGTTAAATTTGCACTGACAATATATAATAATGCAATAGAAAGGTGCCAAAATGTCATAATATCAATAAATGAAGCAAGACATACCTTAGGGAATCCTGAAATTTAATTAGTTGCCTTGCATGAAACAAAAATAGAAAATCCAGCTTTTAATCTGTTAGTTCAGCATTTATTGCAGATGTGACTAATCTCAACAGCTCCATAAATGGTTTATGACAAATATTAGGTTGAGCTATATGGGTAAACATGCATTAGTATCTTTTTTTACAGTTTTTATTTTGCAGGTAGAAAGCTAAAGCAATTAATCATGCAGGCAGTCAGCATAAAATGTTTGTCTCTGATGGCTTAATTTAAATGTTGAGGTATCTCCTTGTGATTTCTAGTCCTAACATTTAGCTTTTAGCTTTGACAGGGAAACGTGTAAGAACATATCAGTGTTCTTGCAGAATTATACCTCTAGGATTTCAAAGTGACCAGTGATCATCTTAAACATTTGCCTTGGTTTATTTAAGACAAAGGTCACCGCTGCTCTTAGTTGGTCACCATTGAAAAAATTTCAATTTTTAATTTTTTTTATTTAATTTGCCCCTCTTTGAGTCACTATTTCAGAGCTATGAGCTGGGTGTTGCAAAATGTTTTACTTAAAAGTTGATCTTTGTTTCAAATTTTGTATATTTGATACTTATTCAATTAAAATGTTTATTGAGACAAACATAATTTAAAATGCATGTTTGTCAAAATAGATGCTTCTCTCTGTGATTACCTTCATACATTTCTTATGGGATAAAGATCTTAGTTAAAAGATTCCTAAAATCACCACTCACAGAACAATTCCTAGTAATAATGCCAGGATTCCACCTAATCAGGTGCTTCCATTAAGTGCAAATGCAATTTCATTTATAAAATTTTCAGTTTTTAAGGTCCATCAGCTAGACCCAAGACGATGCCTGAACAGCTCACAGGGCTTCTGAGATTGTTTCTTTTCCTGCCTGTAGCAGTTATGGATATTCTGTTTATTTTGCTAAAAGTTTTTCTTTTGCCTTTTTGCCTCTGTGACGTTAGGTCTCGTGTTATTCCAAAAGTCATCTGACTGCAACTATATGCACCACTGGAGATTTGTTTTGAGGACTAAGTGGGTGTCACAGACTCTGCACTGTGATGAATTCTTTCCATTGCTACTGAACTTCCATTGGCTTTCAGCTTTTCTCTTGCCCCCTGCTCCCCTGGGAAGGCAGAAGTTTACACACAGCACTGTGTGATCGTGGGCAGCCAGAACACTGCAGAGAATTCAGACCATTGAATTTACAATTTCTGGAGACTTTAAAAATTCCCACCATTCCTGAAGTATGTTTTCCACCCAATCACTTGGAGAGAAAAGGACTGACTGTGCCTTGAAAAGGTCCCAGTGACATCATTCAAACATCTAAAGGAATTATTTGCAAACACATTAGAGCCAGCTTGCAATTTAGCCTTCATCCGGGTTTAACTAGCTAAGTATGTGCCTAATTGCTCCCTTTTTTAATCAAGCCTGGTCATAACAGTTTTCTATTGGTATAAATACTTTGCTGAAAGATACCATTTATTAACAAAAAATCAAATTTCAGTTCCATTCCCTGCCTGTCTTGATACACAAACAAAAGGTAGATGCAAAATCAGAAGAAAGGCCCCTTATTCTAGTGTGCCTTCCACCTATTTTCACATAGAAGAGCATGTTACACTTGCTTAAATTTCATTAAATTGGATCAATTCACTGCCCTCGTTTAATCATAATGAAGTGCAGCATCTTCTGTGCAGAAACTAGTTCCAGGTGTAATGAATGTGCTGGTGCTGAACTTGTCCTGGGCTAAATGCAGCTCCACAGCATTCAAGAAGTGAATATTTTTCCAACCCTTTCCTAGCACAGATAAGGTTGATGGGAATCCTGCCATCACTTTCAACAAGGCCAGAAGTTCACCTTGGGTGAACAGGCTTCCAGGAGAGACTCTATTTACAGACTGAGCCTCCCCTTCCTGCTATTTCTCTCCTGGCACTGCAGAGCTGAGATAAATTGCTGTGTGCTCTAAGGAAAGCTGATAGGGTGGGACTCTTTGATACCTTTCATGGGGGAGGTCTCCCAGTGAGATTTATGGCTTTGCTCTAACAGAGAGAGTTGCTCACCTCATGTAGATGAAGTTTATTCCTTTCAATCCACAGACTGACTGCTGAGGTCTCATGCACCAGGACCTAGGTTAACTATTGCAGGATTAAATTAAATACAATCAAAAAAGATGAAAAAAAAAAGATTTTTAGGAAGAGTTTAGAGTAGTCAGTAAAATACAGTTTTTTCAGGGAGAAGGGGAAGGGAAGGGAAGGGAAGGGAAGGGAAGGGAAGGGAAGGGAAGGGAAGGGATAAACGCAGAGTAAGAATTAAAGCACACTTCTGTGGCACAGAAGTTTAACTCTCTGCATTCCTGCAGTGTGATGAATTTCACACTTGCAGGTCTTCACACAGGAAGCTTTCATCAGAGCCTGGAAACTCTGGCTTTATTCACAGGGACTGGGATCTACATCCAGGGGAATAAACTTGTTGTAAAACTGGGAGGAAACCAAAGCCAGCCTTTATGCTTTAGCTCCAGCCCTTCATCCTTCAGCACAAGGACCTCACAAAACGAGCACATTGACAGCTGGGAGACAAAGTCTCCTGTCAGCACAAATCCAGCTCAGGTCACAGCTACCCACAGACCACAGAGGACTGATAAAGTGGGCTAATTAAGGAATGAATATATCTGCAGTTTGTTTTAAAGTGTTTTTTAAATAAGTAGGATAATGGTGCACATGTTAAACATACTACTAATAAACTCTTAAATGTCTGGATTCAACAACCAGCATGTGACTTCAAAAGGCAAACAACATTCTGTTGTGTATCAGTATAATTTCTGATGATGTTCAAGATTTCATGGCTGAATTGAATTAGTAGATTAAAATTTTCCATAATAGGCTATTTTTGAGACATTTTCCACATTGTCAAGCTATTCCACTAGAGCAGATTAAATATGAGGTTGATACATGGGTAGTGCTAGTTTTAGGAAGTTTTAGTGCAGGTTTTCTTGATTTCATATACTTTAACATTATTAGTAAGCCTTCACTTAACAGTAACATCAATCATTAAATATGAAGAGAAGAAAAAAACAAACAAGATCTATAGAGTCATGCTATTCATGTGTGCATTTTTCCCTTTCAGTTTGCAATCTTCACAACTAAACCCAGGATAAGCAGTTTCAGTCTTCAAAATGCCAATACAGATGAAAAAGATTATATAAAATGGCAAACTAGTGTCCTTCATTTCCCTGCATTTTATATGGCAATCTAACTTTTCTGTACTTAGGCCCATTCTAAAATGTTCCACATCTTGTCTTTTAATTCTGACTTTCATATCTCTGATATCAGGTGAGAATAGATCTCTTGGCACTCCAGAGAGTTCTGCTAAACACTGAAAATATTGGGGAGGTGTGTTCTCTAGCTTTGTTGACTAGTAGCATTTAAAATAATGAATTTTTGACCTCCTAGAGGATGAAGAATGTCTTGCATAAAGTATCCACTATACTACCTTTTTTGTTGTTGTTAAGAAAAAGCTTTTCCAAAGAATTAATCAAAAATAAATCACAGGAAAAAATTCCAGCAACCCATTAAAAACTGAAGATTGTTCAAGAAAAAGTTCTTACTTTTAAATTCTCTTTTTCTTATTGTTTTCCCTTCACTGTTACCTTGCTTTTGAGATCTGTATCATAACATTAATGCAAAGAGTCGTGATTTTTCCTCTGTCTTGTTGTGAACATTTTCCCATTTTTTTAAGTTTCAATCTCTTGGAAAATTTTGAAGAACTAGATAAAGGCAAAAGAATGTTGCTATTATTGTTGTTGTTGTTGCATTATCTCCTCACAGAGTGAGACACGATTGGAAAGTATTTTGAAAGACACTTGAAAATTTGCAACCGAGTAGCAACAGAACAAATGCAGATAACAACAAAAATGTTTTGTTTCTAGGACATTCTTAGGGAACAGCAACATTTTCCTGACAAACATGATCTCCACTAACACTTTTTTGAAAGTTAATTCAAGTATAATTGAGAAAAGCTCTGCCTTTAGTGATGATAGAAATTTTTCAGAAAGAGCTGACACACAGCAATGAAATCATATGTGTGTGAATGACAACACTAAATTACACTTTTACGATTCTTTCTCTGCATTCAGTGAGTTCATTAAATTCACTCAATAAATTAAATTCATTAAGAGTTTAGTGTCTGACCTTGGCTTTTCTTAATGCTCCTTTTGGATTCAAAAAGGCCTATAGGGTCACCAGTCAAAAAATCCATGGGAACTTCCTACTTTCTATAAGTGGGACACGCTCTTGTCTCCTCACAGTTAATCACTGCAAAAACCAGGGAGCTACACCCCCAAGCCTTGTGAACTCAGATATCTCCTTTAGTAACAATAATAATCCTACTGAAGTTGTCTGCAAGAAATGAAGGTAACAGCAAGTTATAGTCATTTAAAATGAGCAATAAATCCTGTTGTCTGGAAAATGTTTATTCTAACTACTAAAAACCACAAAATAATTGAAGAGCTTCAAGGAATATTTAGTATTGCTCACATCAATGTCCTGCTATTTAAATTCTTCTATAATATTTATTCTCATGTTAAATGCATTCCTCCGATCATATTGTCACGTACTTCAGGTATCTCTGTACTGAAAAAATGTTCTTTATTATCAATTTCCTTTGATGATCAGTAAATCAATGAATTCTAGAGCTTGAGCTCTGCTTCTGCTTCCTTGTGAGAACTGATAGAATCATAGCACAGTTTGGGTTGGAAGGGACCTTAAAGATCATCCAGTTCCAACCCCCCTGCCATGGGCAGGGGCACCTTCCACTAGACCCGGTTGCTCAGAGCCCCCCCCAACCTGGCCTTGAACACTTCCAGGGATGGGGCAGCCACAGCTTCTCTGGGCAACCTCTGCCACTACCTCACCACCCTCACAGTTAAGAATTTTGTCCTGATATCTAATTTAAACCTACTCTCTTCCAGTTTGAAGCCATTCCCCCTTGTCCTGTCATTACATGCCCTTATGAAGAGTCTCTCATCTTTCTTGCCCTGACCCCAGCACAGCACCTTGCACTTGTTAAACCAGATGAGGTTGCCGTGGTTATTCTTTGCGACTGCTCCCTCTTTTACACGTAATTGCATGGATATGAAATCTATCACCGAATCTTAACAGACTGTCTATTGTCAAGTCCTGCTAGCATGCTAATTTAAATTTCAAAGCAAAAGATAGAGAATGTCTGCAATTCACTGGTTTGCTAAATATTTGAAGAGAATGAAGAAATTTAAAAATTGAAGTCATACTTGGTCCAAATAAGCCAGTTCCTCAGCTAAGAAATTACAATTGTGGTTTAAAGTAGTCAATATATTTGTATGAAAATTCATGCAAATTTTTTTGTATTTTAAACTGTTAAGTAAAGGGTAATAAAAATTTGCCAGTTGAGGAAATATATATTAGACATATGTAATTTTTTTTTATTTAGATCATACAGAGATGCATTTTGGTTTCAGCTAATTCCCTATATATCTAGGTTGTGAGAAGTTCAGATATATGAAAAGCATATTTGGCAATACCCTACTATTTAGGATGTATGCAGGAGAATTAATATTAGATTTTTTTATTTTCTTTTATTTTCTAATTAGGACGGTTCTATATCCTTTAATATAAAGCACACCGTATTCTGGGTCATGGGATTCTAAGACATGTAAGTATAACAGTCATGATAGTTTAAATGAAAAAATGCAGTTCTATTACTAAAATTTGTGACTATCTTGTATAAAGCCAAAGGAAAATATAGATCCAAACACACAGACTGAAAAGCAGAAATAACTGACCTGGTTGGGAACTGCATAAAACATCTTTTGTGGTAAGTTTTATTGTGGACAGAAGGTTAAAAGGGAACCCTTTAAGATGTTGGAGTGGTTCATTTCCATTCAGAACATTACATGGGGGCTTTACAGGTAGCTTTGGTTTGATAAGGACATAAGGCTTTGCTGAATGATATACCCTGATGCAGGTCTCACTTCATGCCATGTGAAAATTGGAGTGCTCCTCATAGGGATGAAAAAATTAATGATCTATTTTTGGCAGGTTTATCTTGCAGACAAGTAGGACACAGGACTGGTTTTAGTGCTGCTGCTACTTCAGCATACCAAGGTCTGTTACGCTCTGCTGAGACATTTAAGATCCTTTAGCCCTGCAAGTGGTGTCCTGATGCCCTTGGCCATTTTCCATTCCCAAATGTCCGTCTTGTCCATTGTGTTACCGTTCCCTCCTGGAAGCCCTCTGAGATAGCTGCGGTTCAGCTCTCAAGGCTGAGAGGGGTCCCTTGGTGAATGGGTGAAGTTGCATCAGCGTCACGTTTTAGAAAGCACTCTGGGGTCTTTGCAGATGGAAAGCCCCATGAAATGATGCTGAACAGCTCCCAGACAGTCTGAACGTCCAAATATCAGTTCAACTCCATAAACCTTGCACTTCTCACATTTTAAAATATAAGTGTGATGAATGCTGAGAACATTTAAAGATATATTTTATATATTAATGTACTAGTTTGTTGCCCTGGTGTGGATTTAAGCACTCGGTCTGTGGAAGAAATTAGTATCTAATTTATTTTTCTTAATAAATTGAAAGAGATCATGTATTTTTATGTGTTCTTTCACGTGGCTACATTGCAGGTGCAAAGAAGTGCAAACGTATTTGGTTCATGATCTTAATTCAGGCAGTTATTTATATATCACTCCACAGAAAAGCCCCATAAATGTCAAATCTGTCTGAGCAGTTTTATTAAGCCACTTTTACTATGCTATTAGGCACTGTAAAAACAGTTCCTTGTCAAGAAAGTTTTCTTACATGTTTACTTTGTGAGTTTGTTAAAGTAAAACCTTTCCTCCTTAACAACAACAGCGTTTTCTGATATCCTTTTTTTAAAGACTTTTCTGCGTGAATTTGTCCTGGAAGTCTTGTAGTAAATTCAAGTATCAGGATGAGAAAAAGTTATCAAATGTGAAAAGAAAATACACCCTTAGGAGCAACTCTCTGCCTATTGCAAAAAATATTATTCCCAGGAAAAGCTGTGTAATTACTTCACTATTAATTTCCCTGCTCACTTTTAGCTTTCCATTATCACAAGAAATATTTGATAAAGTGTCATATAAGCTATTTACTAATCTAAAGGTATAGAAAAAGAGGCTCAGCCAGGTGGCCAAGCAGTTGGCATTACCTTAATAAAGAATAAAAGCCTTTGTTTATTTAGAAAGCCAAAATGGTGTAGGGTTGAAGACTGAATGGTACTCAGGGGGTGCTGAATTCAGAGCTGCTGTGGGTCAGACAGCAACAGAGCAACAGAGCCCTGTGCTCTGCCCACACTGCCTGGGCTGACCTGCCAGCTCTGTCTGTGCACACAGGGACTCACCCCCCAGGCTTTCTTCAACCACCCTGGTTAGGTCACTTGGGTCAGAGGATAAAAGCAAACTCGGAATCTGAAGCAATGCTTAGGGAGCTCAAGTCCAAAACTGCACTCTACAACAACTCTTCTAAGCATCTGCCTAAATTTAGAAATAAATTTAAAAACCCTCTTTCAGCACTACCAGAGCTGACCTTAACCTTGCAAAGCACTTTTGCAACATTTAACTGACTTTACCAGAACTAACTGATATCTCAGCAATTAGCAATAGGCATATTATAGCGGTAGAACATCGAGATGATCGATCTTGTCTGCAAAAGTCAAATACAAAATAGATAAGAGTCTACATTTCCAGAGAGAGAGGGCAGAGGGGAAACCAGACCTTCTGCAGCTTGACAGGAGAGTAACTTCAAACACATCTTCCCAAAATTACCAAGCCTGGGGAGAGAGATAATAAAAACAAACCAGTGTGTAGGACCAGAGCTTAGGTTTCTCAGTTAAGGCCTGAGAGTTCTGTTTTCGTACCATGTTTCCCAGATCCTCCTAATTATTCAATCACCATCTAGTGATAAAGTACTCAGTACTTAGGTAAGCATGTTCAGCTGTATAAATGTACCAAGGAAGATGAGTGTCTGAGCATCCCTTCTAGAGCTGCTCCTAAACACAATTAGTTAAACCTACTCTTTGTTCAATAATGAGCAGAAAAAGATCCAAAGCCCAAAGACACAGGGAGCCCAAGGGATGAACTGGAGACCCAAAGGGAAGCACAAAGCTTGGAAAGGCCTCTAATACTTTACCTTAACTCAATGGACAAGACTGAGCTCCACATCTGTAGTCTCCCTGAGGTTTCTGTCCTTCAGCACCTACCCTCCATCTCATCACAGGTATTTTTTTTTCTGCTGTTATGTAGTTAAAGATAAATGAAATTGTTTGATATTAAGCACACAATAGAAGCAGGAACATCAGGGTTAAATGTATTGCAATATAGAGGTTAATTGATTTCATGTGGCTCTGAGATTCAGTTTGCTGTCAGAGAACACAAAAAATGGATTTCTGTACATGAAAGCCTCCATTTCTCTCTGTTGCAGACTTCAATGACTTGTTTTCAAAAAAACACAATTTTGAATTCTTTGACACCAGTGCTGCTGCAAATGTGGCATAATATAAATGAGTGTTTCATGCCAACATTGTTTATACAACTGAAGTCATAAACTTTCACTAAATAGGTAATAGCTGAGAATTTATTTTTCCATAGAGAATTTAATTTGTCATGATGTTGCTAAGTCTCAGTTGTTTTTTTTTTAGCTCAGGGCGTACTTCAAACACCTGGGCATGAGGATGGGCAGTAGTGCAGACACATCTTTGTTCCCAGTGTCCATATATAGCTGGTAGGTGTTTCCTGGCCTTTTGTATAGGACTTTCAGGTGGTCAGTTTTCACCTTGTGTGACGAGCTGAACTGCAATTCAGTTCTTATTCTGCTGGCAACTTTGCAATTCATTTCACTGCAAGAAAGGAAACTAAAAGTTACATGCTGCAATACTTTAAATCACTATTTGGCCTGGACCAAAAAGGGTTTGTTTTGGTTTGTTTGTTTGTTAAATACTATGCTGTGTGACTTAGGGATCTTAAATTAAACTGCTATTTATGTCTGCTAAGTAAGAATGGCTTACCAGATCAATCAAAACTGCTTCAAGGACATTTTGAAAAATAATTGCAGTGCCAGTGACCAGTAAACATTACTGTTTAGCCATGTTCCCATAAATAAACCCTGCCTGATAGAGTTTTATGCGAACAGCCTGTAGACTGAATTAATTTAGAGACATTGCTAATAGAATCTGGATGTGTACAATTGGGCCATCAGTGGGATCTGATAAAATGCAAAAAAAATCATATGAAAATTAATATAATTATATGCTATTTCTGCATTGCCAGAATTACAGTTTCAACATATTCAAGGATCAAAAAATACAATTACTCTTAAAACAAATGGATGAGTGTTTTTATGCCTTTGGGACAAGCAAAACTTCAGTCTAACCCTGGCTGGCTGGGTGAGCGCTGCACACAGTACCTCACTTCTGCCAGCCCTGCTCCACTGGAAGGCTTTTGTTGTGTGTCTCACAGTCCGTCAGTGATTCATCAGATAGCACAGCTCCATTCTCAGCTAATTGCTAAATATGCTTCCCCAGTGTGCTCAGAGGGCAAATCCTGTGACCTGCGTGGCCATGTTGAGTGGCAATGCATGCCTTCAGCGAAATCAGTAAGAACTATAATGCAGATTTTAAGTAGATTTGTGTCCAAAATGAAAGTCTGTTATTTTTGAGTATTTAGGTTCATATTTTCAGTGAAATTCCTCACTGTTCTTTTAAGAATGCTGAAATCAATTTCTTGCTTTTTGAGGAACATTAATTTGGCACATGCTGTAAGACTCTGAACTGCAGATGCCCAATTATTGTTTCTTTATAGAACAAAGACATTCAGACTTTTTAAAGGAAATCAAATACAAGTAGCTATAAAATAAATAATTTGAAGTGGAATCATAGAAATAGAAGTCTATAGCTCAGCCTCCCACTTGAGGCAGAACCATTCAACACTAGATCAGGTCAGCTATGGCTCTGCTTAGCTAAATCTCGAAAACCTTCTGTGGGTTAAGACTCCACAGAATCTCTGGGCAAACTTTTCCAGAACTGCACAACCCTCCTAGTGAAAAATATTTTCCTGATATCAAATCTGAACCTCCCTAACTGCAGTTAGGAACCATCAGCATTTGACATAACTTTAGGCACTACCAAGAAGAGTATTTTTATTTACCAATGCCAATACGATCGACCAGTTGCATATTTTCAGCACCATCTAACAGAGTCTGCATCATAGAAAAGACTTAAAAGAATGTTTTTATTTTGGGGAAGGTCATGGGTCAAGGATGTCGTGAAGTAAGTCAGTAGTTTCAACCTGTGATCCCAAGATTTCTGACAGTTTCGAGATGTCTTCCAGACATTTAAACAGTAAATAAATAATAATAATAATAATTTCAAAATCCAGTAGTCTTTGACCCAGCATGCAAATTCCAAACTTCTATTAAAAAAAAAAAAGAGCTCTGCTAAGTGAAGCAGAATTTATTACAAGTTTTGTTTCAGTGGTCATGATTGCTGAGCTTTACTTCAGTTCTCTGTTTTGCTTAATCTTCTTGTTGGGTCATAAGCAAATCATCAGAATTCTACAGGAATTCTTCCTTGTAAAATTAAGCTAAGCAATTTTTTTTCACTATAGTATTATGAAGAAAAAAAGTATTTCTTTTTAAAAGTCTCATAAACTTCAAAAAGAAGAAAAAGCTAAGAAAATTCGAAGATGAAGCCAGATAGCAACCTCAGAAAGATACAAAGGATCTGGGGGTTTGCTTGGGTTTTTTCGCTTGTTTGATTGTTTGGTTGGTTTTGGGAGGTTTTTTGTTTGGGTATTTTTGTGGTTTATTTTTTTTTTCCTGCAGGCAACAGGAGCCTTACATTTGGCTTCAGAAGGATCAACTGAGTGATGGAGTAGAACAGCACCGTGAGTCATGTTTTACAGTGGGAAAGACTGGTTAAAGGTTAGCATTTGGGAAAATAGGGACACTTCTCACTTCTTGTGATGTGAGAATTAGCCTTAAGCAAATCACTTCTCTGTCCTTTCCCTCCTCTTACTGCAACAATGGAACACTGTTCTTCACCTCATATATAAAGCACTGTGTGGAGGACAAGTGTGCTATAAAAGCTCGAAGTATGACAGAATGTCAAAGCCAACAAACATAAACACAGGCAATGGCATTGAAATACTTCGCTTTATCCATCCTTTTTTTTTCTTGAATGACGTGTGGGATAATGACTACAAGATCTCTTGTCTGCTAAGCTGACATTTCCGTATGAAGTGGTGAAGGACACTGCCATTAGAGTTTTTGCTTTTCCAAGTGTTTCAGCAAGGATTTGATTGGCAGATCACTGACATTCACTTGGAATGTTACAAAATACAGGAACTGCAAGTACTGTGTTTACCTTAAAACTTCCCCACGATGGATTATGGAAAATATGTTATTTTGCTAATTCCAGGACAATGCTGTATAACCCATTACTGAAAAATAGAACTATTGGATAATTAATCAAGGTTATATTTAGCATTCATATTGGTTTCCTAGGACTCTTTTCAGTATTTTTGGTAGTCAGGAGGCAAGAATGATTTCCTGTGTTTCCATTTTTTTCCTCTGAGGAAAGTTTAAATGATTTCCTTTCTTATCTAAGTGTATATTAGTAAAATGCTTCCTTTTCGTCACCAAGTAGCGCTCAGGTGGTATAAATCTTCCACAAAGAGATTCTCTGCATATAGAATTCACAATATAGAATAGAAGGAAATAATAGTCTCCAACCTGAGTATTTAGACTCAAATTTCTTCATGAATTTTGACCAAAAAAACTTAAATGGCTGCAGCTGGTGTTCATAGGCATACTGAGAGTGATCTTTGCTTTCCTAAAAAACTAGTCCATTTTAAATAGATATAGTCTGTTAACTCTTTCAGTACAGTTCCTTTAGCTGAAACTATAAAAAAGTTAATCTTGAGGAGTAATTCTTCTAAGCTACACATCCATGAAACAATAAAAATCATGATTTTGTATCTATCTTTATGATCGTGTTTACTCAAAATTAATTGTTTTCCTCCCAGCTTTTTGCACACTCCCAGCCTCCTCACTGATGGATCAGTTTGAGGAGCAGAAAAGATCTTGACACTCATCACAGATCCCAAACATAAGCCCATACAAGGTACTATGAAAAAATTTAAATCTGTCCCAGTCAAAACCAGCAAAGTATCAAAAAATCCATGCAGATATTCAACATCATGTTGCAATTCCATAATTTAGATCCAGCTTAACTGCAGTCCTCATTAACATATTTATGAAATAGGAAGGATGATCGGTTGGATTTATTTTATTTGCTGGGGTAGAGGAAATGTTATTAGAAAGGTTATACTGTTGAAGGATTTGTAGCTTTTACCAAATAATTTGAAATTTGGAAATTATTTGCCTTAATCATTGAATTGAGCTACAGGGGAGAAAAGGCATTGTTTGATGACCTCTTTTCCCTGAATAACACCTAATAAATCTTACAAAATAGTTAGATTTAAAAAGTTAGAACCAAAATATTTTGTTTCAGGAACATTAAAGTTGAATCTGTAGCTGTTCCAAATTTAGAGGTGGGGGCATAGTGCTAATTTAATTCTTCCTAAATTCCCAGATATTTTTTTCCTGACAGCTTTTCTGGAGTATGCAAGATTTACCAACCAAAAAA
>VZTE01001008.1:76316-127978 GCA_013397775.1 Eulacestoma nigropectus | reverse complement strand
AAAAAAAAAAAAAACACCTCTAATACAGAGTGTTTCCCCACTTTAAGGGCTGCTTTAGAGGAAGGGACAAATTTGCCTTCAGTGGTTGCAGGGATCCATGGGATCTTCTGGTACTGAGCTGAATTCAGTTTTAGAGCCAGCTCTTAAGTCCTGTCGTAAATGACAATTGCTTGTTTTGAGAATCCTTAAATTGAAGCTCTGTGTGTGCAAAGATGTTTGTTATGCAAGAGACTAAACATTTACAGAGCAGTAGCTACATTCTCGAAGTTATGTCAACACTGAATTACAGTGTTAAGGCAATTTAAAAACTTCTGGAGTTTTAGTCTTCTCCTGGAGTAGTATTGTAATACCTTAGTTGGCCAGGTCTACTTGCTTATGTTGCAGGCTACTGACTGATCACTGTGTATTAAGTGTTATGCTGGTATTTTAAAAACCATGGCTTGTCGCCTAGATTGGCCTATAAAAAACACATATATGAAATTATCCTTTAAGGTATTGTGATAATTAAATAATTTTTAAATGGAGCTTTGTACTCTGTCATCCCCACTAATTTTAATGTGATGAACAATTAATTTCTCACTGGCTATTAGGTAGAGAAGGGCTAATTTTGTCAGATAATAGACCTCTTTCCTGTGAATTCTTGCTCCTTCCAGAGCAAGACTGTTGATGTTTAGCTGCTCCAGAAGATTCATATTCTGTTCCCATTGTAGTTCATCCTGCTAATGTCAGAGATCCATGTGTTTTAACGTGATTCACTGTAACAAAGAGCATAAGCAAATGAAAACAAACTGTATCCAGGAAAATCCCCAGGCCATGTTCAGAGCAGAGTCTTTGGCAGTCCATCACATAAAAAACAAATATCTTTTCCAATAACGATTTGTTGTTCTTCTTATTATTTTTTTTTTATCATTGTTGTTAGTTTTTCTTAGATATATGAACCCTAAGGGTCACTGGTTTTTTAATATGGATTTTTTTTCAGTACCTGACATCTAGTGCTCCCTATATGGAGAGAATTTAAACTGAAATTGAAAGTCATAGCCAGTGGCAATGAAACAGATATAACTCATTTAAGTTTGCCATGACAATTTCTGACTGTAAACCATGTATTTTGCTAAGTTAAATTTTCTGGAACCTGAATCCATGCACTCTTTTTTCATATGCAAAGAATTGGCATGAATTATCACCTAGTGATGATGAAGAAATTAATTAAATTAGTTCATTTCCAAAGCTGAACCACAACTTCCAAATTATTATTTTACTTATTAAAATAGTGCAATTTCTTAGTTATAGTTACTTTTCTTGAGAAGGAGATTGACAGTCCCCTAGGTTTACAATGTGAAAAACTTAATCAAACTGATAATTAATTCCTTCCATTCATGATAAAAATTAGGTGACTGAGTGAGCAGTCTCACTGAAACCCACAGGGATGCTACAAGAGGGAATCATTGCTAAATTTTCAATGGCATTACTGCCTGATTACAGTGTGTTTTAAAGAACATGTGGAGTACAACCAGCCACCTTGGAATCAAAAATCTTACTTCTCATTGCCAAACTTCTGCAATAGTACTATAGCTGTGTTAGCCTTGTGTTTAATGAGCTGGAGTTAGACCAGATATGTGAGTTATTTAGATCACTTTTAGCAACTTAAACTTCACTCATTTGCACCATAAATGAAAAACTTGTGTGAGCATGGGGGAAAAGCCTGACTTTCATTCCAGCTGCAATAATATCTTCAAAATCTGTAAATTTAACATCATCAAATGAGCAGCTGCATTAAGAAAGAAGCATATGTGAATATATGAGGATAGCTGAGAAATATAGATTGAAAAGTGTCTAAAACTCTCAATTCTCAAGTATTTTAATTTACACAAATTCTTGTCATGTATGGACTAATTCCAGATCTCATCAAACTCTGAGAAGCCAAAATAACTCCTGCTTTTATCCGTGGTAGGGTGATGTAACTGGGAGCTGGAATTGGTCCATAGTCTTTGTTTCCGTTTAGATCTCTTTTTTTTCTCAGGATAGCAAGACTTTGTACCAATTAGTTCATGAACCCAAACTAAAAAGGTACATTTTTTGTCCCTTGAAAGATGTCATTACATCGGTAAATTTTCTGCCATCTCTACATGTTTTAACAACTCTCTGAAAGAGATCTGAAGAATTAGATATTTCATACAGAGTTTTTCTGGGCAGTATTTCAGAAGGGGATTCAGCTTAATTTTAAATGAAATTTGAGATTAAATAGATTATCTTCACCTGCTCCCATATAGTCAAAGAGGAGGCATTATCTGTGTGAGAATTCTGTCTCCATTATCTGTGTAAGAATTCTGTCTCCATTATCTGTGTAAGAATTCTTTCTCAACCTGCTCAGGGTTGTGTACACATCAGGTCATGAGAGTTGCATTCAGATGCCCAGCATTATTTCTTCTCTGACAATCTGAAAATAGAAGTAGTGCAAATGACTAAGAGACCAGACATCTAATTGCGGGGAAGTAAAGTTCCAGGACATCAATCTGACCCTCCATATCCGTTTTCACTCGATAGCCATAAGCAGCAACACTCATAAATTCTGCCTTACAGGAATATGGGCAATTACTGTGTTTAGCATTCCTACTGTATCTTGTCTCAAAACAAAAGTTATTCTTGATCTATCTAACTGATTCAGACTCAACTCTATGTACAAACCAATCACTTATTTTTTCTCATTTGGAATTATATTTATTGTTTGTCAGTGTAAGATCTTTGCCAATGTCCAAACTGTGATTCATTGTATTCACTACATTTCTCTTCAGAAAAAAAAATAGCGAATAGACTATTTTGGATGTAAGGGACCTACAACAATCATCCAGTCCAGTGCCTGAGCACTTCGGGAATGACCAAAATTTAAAGCATGTGCTTGAGGGTGTTGTCCAAATGCCCCTTAAGCAGTGACAGGCTTGTGGCATTGGCCACCTCTCTAGGGAGCCTGTTCTGGTGTTTGATCACCCTCTTGGTAAAGAAATGCTCCCCACTGTACAGTCTAAACCTTCCCTGCTATGGCTTACAACCATTCCCACATGTCCAGTCCCTGGATGCCGGGGAGAGGAGCTCGGCACCTCCTTCTCTACCTCCCCTCCTCAGGAAGTTGTAGAGAGCAATGAGATCATTCCTCAGCCTCCACTTCTCCAGGCTGGACAAACCCAGAGCTGTCAGCTGCTCCTCACAGGACATTCCTTCCAGCCCTTTCATGGGCTTTGTTACCCTCCTCTGGATGCATTCAAGGACCTTCACGTTTTTCTGTCCCAGAACTGCCCACAGTGCTCAAGGGGAGGCTGCACCAACTCTGAAGGAGTAGAAAATGTATGAATATTGCTGTGGGAGTAATGTCCACTTTTTAATTTTCTCTTTTCATTATTATATTAAGTCAGTATCAATTTGTGCCCAGCTCTGGATAGACAGATGTTTGTGTCTAGACAAGTATTTATTTATCTGGTAATCCTGGTTCTCAGTGGCAGACCAAGAGTGAGGTTGGAACAATATTCAGTCTGCTATGGGGGAGCTCTGTGAGTCAATGTCTGCCTGTCATCACATCCTTTGCAATTTGGAGTGTCCCAAGTGCTTTGGAGGAACCAAAGTTGACAAGATAGACTTGACAAGATAGGCCCATGCTGGAGAAGGTTCCTGGCAAGGACCTGCAGATTCACAGAGGGAGGAGCCCATGCTGGAGTTGGTTTCCTGGTAGGACTTGTGAACCTGTGGGGGATCCACACTGGAGCAGTATGTTCCTGAAGGGCTGTATCCCATGGAAAAATGACCCACATTGCAGCAGTTCATGGAGAACTGTTGCTTGTGAGATGGACTTACATTGGAGGAGTTAATGGAGAAATGTCTCTCATGGGAAGGGCTCCCCTCCCTGAGCAGCAGCACAAAGTGTGATGTCCTGACCATAACCCTCATTCCCCATCTCCCCTCCTGGATGAGAAGAGCTAGAGCTTGGGCAGGAGGGAGAGCGGTTGAAAGGTGTTTTCAATATTTATTCTACTTCTCATTATCCTGCTCTGTTTTTGTTAGTAATAAATTCAGTTAATATCCCCAAGTTGAGTCAATTTGGCCCATGATGGTATTTGATGAGTGATTCCCAGTCTGTATCTCAACTCATGAACCTTTATATTTTCTCTTCCCTTACAGTTGCAGAGGAGAGTGATAATGAGGCTTTGGTGGAGTCCAGCCAGGGTCAACCCCTACATACAGTTAACAGTTAACAATAAAATCTTTAGGCTACAGTTATTTTTATGCCCACATAATTTTAGAAGAATTTTATTCTTTATTTTATGGGACATTCAAATACTTTGATTCTGTATGTGGTTCTTAAATCTACTGCACAATTGTAATTCTTTGTAACCACCTCCTAAAGTTAACTGCTCCCTTAAGAGCACTTGGGAAATTACCCTCAGGACAGAAGCAGAAGCAAGGCATATTGTCTTGGTGCCTTTGGGCCTTCTTCTGAACATCTAACAAATCTCCACCTTGGCTACAGGTGATGACACTCCTATTGATGCCAATATGTGACAGTAAAGTCTAGCAGTGTTAAAGCTTTTGCTAAACAAAAGTTGCTTTGGTTAGAAAATCAAAACAACACAGAGAAGACAGAAGAGTCTGTCTCAGCAAATGGAAGAAGGGTTAAAAAGCAGCATTTTTGGGCCACCATTCTGAATTAACTTGTTCCGTCTCTACATAACACTCCAGTATCGTTTTGTTGGCTAAAGGTATGTCAAGCCATTATCAGGCATCATGACACTGCACAAAGGTCCAGATTTCTTACCCAGTTCTCTGTATTTCAAGAAAGAGAAATTCTATACTGCATAAACTCCTCTAGTCATCTGATGCCATTCTTCTCTTCGACATTAAATGGTGAATCAGATGCTTCTAATCAACTGAGTATTACTGACTTCCATTTAGCACTGTCAATTAACTCTGACTGAGGATCTGACTTGGTTTTTAGACCACTGTAATTTTTTTTCTTCTTAATGAGAGCTCCACTGTTACTAGTGCTAGTTTTGAAAGATATGTGATAATACTTGGACCGAGAGAATATTCTTTTCCCCAGTTGCTGTGTATCACCTGGGCTCAGCAAAAGCAGAACTGCCTGTTGCATAAATGATTTGAGAACTGCAGAGTGCTTTGCCTTGAATCCTAAACAAGAAATTGTTAAGCAAATACCGAAAATCTGTGCGTTTGCTTTTCCTTCAATTTTCAGACTCACACTTTCCTGGAAGAAGAGTAGCATCTTTTAAGGGAATTTAGGTGCCCAGCCTAAGAAATGACTTTGAGTGAAGGGCACTCTTTTATAATTAATGCAAAATCATGCTCTGAAATTCAATACACAGATTTCTGTAGAGAACACACGCTACAGCAGACCAACGCATCCCCCAGCAGAGTCACAATACAGTCACTTGAGCACATATATATGCATAGATATTATTTTCTTTCTTAACTCCAACAAAAGTTGGGTGGAATAAGGATATGACAAATCTTTGATTCCTTGCATGTATTTCTACCTTTAGATTAAATATTACCTTTTTAATTTTTTTTTATTTTAGTTTACTCTTTTCCAAGGAAATTAATTCATATTCACAACCAATCTTGAAACAAGTCATCTGAATAACTTAAGTAGATGACTGTGTTCCAAGAATGACATTTTTAACAGTCATAGGAGCTTAAGAAGAATAAAGATTAAATTTGGAACTTCTTGGCCTTTAATGAAATTTAAATAAAGTGCTATTGTTAAAAAATGAACTTTGCTTATGATGATAAATCAGCCACTTACTGGTTTTGTAATACCCCATTAGAATTTAGGGTGACCCTTAGTCTCTGCCAGAGTATTACATGTTTCTCTCAGTTCCTAGCCCTGTGCTAAGCTAACGCCTGATCTCAGTCACACCAGCACCAAACAGGAATAACTCCACTGAACAGAGCTGGGTGTGACCAAACAACTCTAAACATTGATTCAGTTGTGTGGGCTCTTTCCTCATGTATAAACATTCCCACTCCTAATAATATCACAGGCACAGACATTTTACACCATGTTCCTCTGCCTTTAGGGATGTACCCACTGTGAGCAAAGTGATCCTGGACTTGCTTTGTCTGAGCTCCACACTAGACAAAAATGATCCAGACAAGAAGTGCAGCCACATTAGTTCAGTGCTTCATCGGGTGCTGTGGGCAGTGTCACAGTGTCACACTAACACAACATCCTGCTTTCCATGGGGCCTTTCAGACCCTAACATGGAGGCAGAGATTTTGCATACAGCTGCCCATACAGACAGGTCCTAAACCTCTTTGAGTGCATCTCTCTTAATGAATTAAACAGAGAATGGGCAGAGGTGTGAGAGCAGCAGTTTGAGCACTGCATTTTTATGCTGACAGAGTAGTTCCTGCAATATTTTGATATGAGTAGTCTCTAAAATGACACCAAGGTACAATTTTGGAACTGTCACAGACTTAAGACCATTCCTAACAGTGATTTACAAGCAGTCATCCAGTCTTGGGACCCAGGACAGTCTAGTAATTTATGGTCTGACCATGCCACCTCTGGTCACAAATCCAGGACGCATACTCTACCACTGCTCCAGTTTACAAGAGATTTAACTCTTGATACCACTCCACCCCTGAATCATGAATCTTGAAGCAGCCAGATGCAGATTCCTTTATCCTGCCACAGTTGTAACATGACCTGAGAGTGACTATGCAATGATCTGCTGGCTTTATACGTGCAGAATTCACTTTGAGACTTGAAGCAGGCTACTGCACTCTCTTCCCTGATTTAAGGAGCTGATTTAACTCTCACTAATAACAATGGAAAGATTCTCACGAGTTTCGTTAGAGGAAAATGATGTTTCAGACAACATAGAAATTTGCATGGCCCAAAGAGTTCTTCAGAGGAAATACCCTTTCAGCTGACTCCAGCAGGAGTCAGCAAACCCTTGTGATACAGTTAAAATGAATCAAGATCTGAATATGCACACAATGAATTGGATGCCTCACTTCACAGGTCAATATATTGGCAGAAGCATTTTCATCTCTAATCTAGTTCAAAACATAGACATAATACACTTCTTTTCTTTCTGAACTTTTCTGTCCTAACCACATCTTTCCAGCTGAGTTAAGTGAACTGATAAATCTGTCTCTGTTGTTGTTATACTTGATTGATTAGTTCTGCTTCATCTCACAAGAAATGCACATGAAGAAGTACTTTTTTGATAACTAGAAGTAATCTATTATACGTTGAAAATAATAATAGGTGAAAATATAAAATTTTTATCAGATTCATTTCAAAAGTAGAACAAATTATATTTTCCAAGTTCAGATACAGTCATCACCATTGGAAAATTACTTCTCATCGTTCAACATGTCTTTTAAATTTTCATACATTTTTTAATGTATGAACATTAAGGGTTGAAAATGCTTTTTTACAGAAGACATCAAAGCCAAATGACTCATAACTACATCCTAGGTGGGATGGTGATTAGGAGTCAGTGAGTAAGCTCAGAGAATAATGAATTCAGTGACAGGGAAATCCGTTATCTGTTATATGGACAAAATTGTGCTTTCCCATGAAAACTTCCTGCTGGATATTTGATAAATTCAGGCATATGAGAACTGTGTCTGTAAAAGGACTCGTGCAACAGCTCTGATGTGTATGGCTGAAGTTTTCTCACAGGAATGCCTATATCTCCGAATTTGCTTCTATATATGGAATCAAATATTGTAAATGAAATAATCTTCATGGCATGCTACAAAATCTATTTTTTTTCACTAGACTTTTCCACTGAGGAAGTTTTTGAAGAAACTAGAGAGAACTGTAATAATATAGCAAAGAGTTACTATGGGGATGGGGAGAAGAAGAGAATGAGGGTTGTGATGAATTACCTGAAATTCTTTCACCTTCACTATACTTTCTTTGGAAGCATTGAGACATAGGCTCTTTTGGAGGCCTTTAAAAACTCCAAGCAGAGACGACTAAAACTATGGATGAGCTACAGAAATTTTTTTTTTGCTCATAATTTTGTAGATTTCCACGAGCAAAACTTGCATGTATTTTCACTTGAAAGCCAAACTCTAGTGCTGTGATGAAAACTGGCCCTACTTCAGTTTCAGTTTTCCATCTGCACTATTCGGAGTCCCACTTATTGAAGCTTCCCAAACATACAGCTGCAGAAGTAGCAGCTTTGAACAAAGTAGGAGTCTTTAAAACCTCAATTTGAGTTGCAATCATAACATTATTTAGATTGGAAACGGCCTTTAATATCATTGAGTCCAGCTATTAATCTGATACTGCCAAGTCCACCCCTAAACCATAACCATGTCCCTTAATGCCACATCTACACATCTTTTAAATACTTCCACAGATGGTGACAATGGACATTCCCTGGTTTTCTGGATCTTTCCTTTCTCTTCATACAAACCCACAAAGATGAGAGAGACGACATCATCCATCACCACTCTGTCACTCCCAGAGCACCATTTCTTCTGCTGAAATCAGTCAAAGACCACATGTATACATTTTTAATTCAGAATAGATTCTGCCAAAGGATATATTTCTTTTCAAAAATGCTTCGTAAGAAACACATTGTATTTTAGAAGAAAAGCTTAATTCTGCTGATTTTTGGGGACCACTGAAATTGTAAAGTTGAAGGAATTTTCATGCTACTTTTATGTAGATCATTTTTATGTATTAAAACACTCCTTTTACAAGTAAGGAGTATTACAAAAATTGTCATTTTATAACATGAAAATAAATCACGTGGAATTATGTAACAAATCCCAAAACATTGCAAACACACTGAATGAAGCATTTCCTTTCTCCTTTCATATAGGAAGGCAAGGTTAAAATATATATTTCTTATAGAAAACACTGTATTTCCATAGAACAGAAATTTGTATTCTCTTATTTAACACTAAACACTCTAAATATGTTTTTGTGTCACCTAATTTTGCTTATTATTTTAATTTTCTTCTTATTTCAAATACATTTTAAATATTTTAACTCTCTCAACCTTCCTAATGTCTTTATTTTACCCTGTGCCCTTCCTACTGCGCAACAAATGCACATTTCAATTTCCTTCAGCTAGTCCATCCTTTTCACTTTTTCATCACCGTCTCAGTATTCCTGAGTACCACTGACACAACACTGAATGGCATTAAAATAATAAAAAAGGCTGACTTATCAAGATATAAAATGTAATTTAGTATTTTTGAATGTATAATAAAATTGTTCTTTTATTATTTTGTTGTTTTTTTGACAGAATGTCATCAAAACTAAAGCCATTGGGCAAGAATTATGTGGTTTAATGCACCACTTTTTCAAAAGAAATTGTGCTTTAATGATAATTTTTCTCTCTTCTATAACCTAATACAAACCTTGTTTATTTTTCAGGGCAAAGTGAACTTTCTGAAATGAATAGTCAAACAACAGAAGGAGTTCAAAAGAAAGAATTCCTCCTAACAAGTAATAAAATGAACAGACGCTGACATCTGTCTTTTCTATAGCTGCCTAATTGGATGTCGAGATGCTTTGTGGATGTTGGGAAGAGTTGTCAGATAGAGGAGTTTTGTTTGCAACAGTCTCGATGTCAAAATATCTGTTAAGTAATACACTAGAATAGTAGAATACCACATTGAAAGAGACCTCAAGGAACATCTGATCCAACATTTCTTAGAAAAAGCATGGTCAAGACAAGATGGCCCAGCACCCTGTCAAGCCGAATATTAACAATGTCCAGTGTTGGGGAATCCACTACTTTCTGGGGGAGTTTATTCCAATGGTTAATTGTTCTCATTATTAAAATTTTCCTCTTGTGACCAATTGGAATCTCCCCAGAAGTAACCTTTATCCATTAGCCCTCTTCTTTTCCATATGACTCCTTGTAAAAAGGGAGTCTCCATCTTTCTTATAGCCACCCTTTAAACTCTGGAATGTAGTGATGAGGTCTCCCCTAAGCTTTCTTTTCTGAAGGCCGAACCCAGTTCTCTCAGCCTTTCCTCATGTGTCATGGTCTTTTGAACACCTCTGGGCCCCTTCTCTGGGCCCTCTCCTGCATGTTCACATTTTTTTTTCTACAGTGGGGACCATAACTGAACACAGTATTCCAGATGGAGTCTGACAAGCACAGAGCAGAGTGGGATAATGACTTCTTTATCTCTGTTGGTGATGTCCCTCTTGGTGCAGCCCAGCATCTTGTTGGCTTTCCTGGCTGCAGCAGCCCCTTCTCACTCTCATAGAGCTGTTGTCCACCAGTTCCCCCAGGTCCTTCTGTACTAGAACTAATCCAAAACTGTAAATGCATGTTTATGAATTAAATCTTGTTTTAGTATCTGGTTTCACTATGAAGAACTCAGATTTCCGACATTTTGGATTTTGTGACTTGACACTGGTGGTACATTGACACTGCTGTGTTGAAGACAGATAAGGAGCTCATTTTAATTTCAAATATTTAGACTAATATACAAACATTCATTCTTTAAGTATGCAGAGGCACTATTCTTCTTTTAAAATGTAAGGTATTTATCCATTTAAATTACATTTGTGACCTTCCAACTACATAATATATCTGTGAGCGAGGAACCTATACTAAGAAATAGCACATTTTATATCTCTCAGAAAAAAGTCTGTGAAACTCATTCACGTTGTCAAGCTTAATGTAAGTGCTCATTTTCCAAAGTTGATTACTGCCATTTCAACTTCGATGTTATGCCATATGCAAACGTTTGGCTTTACAAAAGAAAACAAAAATCCACTCACTAGAAAGATATTTTGAGAAACTGCAGACATTTACAATGCACTCATTTGTATTAGATTCTTACTGACTTCAGTGTTCTGCAGAAACTTTGCCAAAGAGGAGGAACCTAACACAAGGCTCTTAGTTTCAACCAACCCAAATTCGCTTTGGGTTCTTTGCATTGCCATCCAACCTTAGGTAATGTGTCCTGACTTTGTAATGGTCATTGGACATGAACTTTAGCACTTATGAAGACATCCATATGACTGTTGAGATGTATGTTGCTCTAAGTTGATTCATTCATAAACTCTGCAGATTTTGACTGCATAGGAAATCAAGGGACTAAATTAATTACCATATTACTTTATACTTTAAAACAGACTTAATAAGCATAAAAGAAATCTATTACCAGTCAAATAACATGTTTTACAAGTCAGAGCTTGGATTTTTTTTTGCAGTTATTCCCAAGTTTGAGATCAAGGTCCTTCAGTAAATAATGAACAATTATTTACAAAATACCTTTTTATTCTGAAAAATTATTTGTCAATCTAACAACTTTTCATCGCTTTTCACAATGTTTTCATGACTAATTTTAAAACACATCCTGCTATGTTATATTGTGGTTGCATAATATTTTCAGTCTTAGCATTCACAAAGCATAGAAACCTTTTCCTCCAGTTGTGTAAATTTGGATTATGGATTTCAAGGGGAAAGCAATATTGTCCTCAGTGTTAGGAAACCAAATTTTCCTTATGGTAGAAAGGGTCCATCTGTTTTAGTGTTCTTGCTCATTCACAGAACATGATGGGAAATCACAGTTCGGTTCTGTCATTTCCAACTCTGCTCCATTCTCTGTCAATGAGGCCAAATCCCTGTAATTCACTTGCATGACTGCACTGATCTGAACTTCTCAATCGCTCCATTATTTTCTCCACAAGATCTCTCCTCATCCTTTTTTTTTCTCATCTTTCAATCAGGTTTTTTGCTCATTCCTTCCTATTAGGTTTTTTTTTCCTTCCTAGGGAGTGCATGTTTGCTTTCTTGCACTCTTCCATGTAGTCAGTGGCCTCCAATTCAGGGAGAGACAAATATAACTTTCTAAGGACCTTAGCTGCTTTAGAAATTGACAGCTTTGCACATTCCACTCATGCATTTAAGGAAAGACACAAGGGTGTGATAAGAAAAAGAAGAGAAGAAGGATTAAAAGATACCTCATGTGGTTTCCGCCAGCTTGGTTGTAGCTTTAGGATTTTGAAATTACATGTTTGTATTTGATTTGTTGAGTTTGATCTGTCAAGGTAATAGTAGAACAATATTTATGTACTGGTAATTATGGTACTCTCCTTACCCCCTCTCCTCCATTCCCAGTAGCATAGCTATACTTTATAGTCTGTCAGTATTGCGATTACAAAGTCCATTTTTCAGAGGTCAATAACTCAGCCATTTAAGACTACATCAGCTCAAAAGTAGATATACAAGTTGCCAGAGACTTTTAATTCACTTTTTATTTCTGTGATGGAAGGAAGACATTTGTTGGTTTGGGCTTTTTTGTTTTGTTTTGTTAGGTTTTTTTGTGATGTATGAGATTTTGTTTCCTTTTTGAGCTAAAACTTGGCTTTTGCTCTGAAACTGAAACATTGCAGCTAAATTGTAGCTTACATGGGCTAAACATTTCAAGATTTTTTAAAGTATAACTAAACACACAAAACTTTCAGATAAAAAGCACAGCCAGCAAGCAGTCAGTGTAAATGGTTTTTATCCCTTTTTAGACTGAAGAAAATGTTAGGCTTAGCTGCCACCCCATTGGTAAATAGCATACTATTAGTTTTCCAAGAAAAGCATGTTACGTAGAAAACAAGACAAATAAAAGGGCTCTGATTCTCAGCTTAGGCTGTTTGGTGCAATTCCATCCACGTGCAGTTGCATCCAAGTGCTGGACTTGTGTCAATCTGTCAATCTACAAGAAATTGTATTCTACGCAATAAACAGAAGCGAAGATGTTTCTGTCGTATTTTCGTCCACAGCAGCTCTTTCTAGTTGCATTAAGGAACCATGAAATCATAAGCTCAAGTGGAAATATCATCGATTCCTAAGATATCTTACCATAATGAAAGTGTACTTTGTGTTGTTTTGCTTATTTAAAAGGACTTATTTTTCCATATCTGAAAAGACACCTTGAACCAGTAGTGTGGTTGCTTGTTTTTACTGTGGGCTGGTTAATGACTCTCTGAAAGTTGATCTCTCTTTATTAGGTGCATATTTTTATGCCAAAATATTTTTGAGCACTATGTGGAGACAAGGGGCTATAGCACAAAATCAGTGAAAGATGTGGTTTCTCTCCATTGACAAAGAAGAAATTGAAAAAGCCTTGGCTATAGTTTTACAAGTTCTCCAAGAAAGGAGAATGTCTTTGATCCATTTGAAGGACCCAGGTGAAGTACTTTTTCCCACTAACCCACACCACAGTGTGACAGTGAAAGACAAACAGGCAGAGACAATTAGAAAACTGACAGAATAAATTAAAGTGTCCAGTCACAAATTTGTCATCAGCAGTTTCATGTGTATGTATGCTGTATTTGTGATTATAATGATGATATTAGGCAATAATAAACTACAGAGTACATTGAAATCATTAAATAGAAAGTGCTTATGTTGCATTCACTATTGCTTCTGGAAAAATAAACCTGAAAAAGCAACTCCTGGATAACTGAAAAACAAGACCAGCAAGAAGTGTGAATAATGAGCCACTATGTTTGTTCCCACTAACTGCTAGGAACAAGTTTATATATTTAATTCAGAACCAGTGTATACTGAACTCATATCCATTCTTTCCAAAAATTATCTTAGTTGTACAAACAATGAAAGTCTGGAATATTTTTTTTCCGACTAAGGTTAACTATTTCACTCAGCCAGTTTGCACATGCACAGTCACCCAGAGGAAGACCAATGAGCACCTGAGATAGTATGCATCTGCTTCCTGAGCAACCTGAACACTTTCCACTCCGTGCTTCCTCTCTGCAGCAATGTGCTGCCATTCAAGACCACAGGACTTCAGACAGCTGGCTCCCTTCCTCAAAGCCCATCTGCACATTTTGGCATAGAATATGTTAATGCAGTATCAGCCAGCCTTGTGCTTTTGGGTTTGCTGTAACTACAGAAGTGGAAATGCTGCCACGCATGTGAGCGTTGTTCAGCACTGTGCAACACACAATGATCCATTATAGTTTACCAAACCTTTGAAAGCCCTGTGGCAAAAGGAGACTGTCACTGCCAGATGTGATTTAGCCTTCATATGGTTTCATTTGAAAAGTGTTGTATTAATGTGTATTCATATTTACTCGTGTTTCACATAAAATTTATCTATAAATAATCACAGAGGAAAAAAAAACTCAACAAAAATGGCTCCAATTTTTGCAGCACTCTATTGGAAAAATTCTTTAATGGTTTTAAAAATGCTTTCTTATACTACGGAGCCATCAAATGAAAATGCCAATAAAATCATTTTTAAAAATAATCATTTTTAGTAAATGCTAATGGGAAAATATCTGAATTAGTTCAAGTACTATTACTATTACTCAAGTAATATCTGTAATTGTATCACAGAATGCAAGCTGTCAGAGTTCAGTTACAAAATCCCAGTGAAGTGTCAGAGCAAATTTAGAAAACAGAAAACATTCGTTTT
This sequence comes from Eulacestoma nigropectus, assembly GCA_013397775.1. Taxonomy (NCBI): domain Eukaryota; kingdom Metazoa; phylum Chordata; class Aves; order Passeriformes; genus Eulacestoma; species Eulacestoma nigropectus. The sequence continues at coordinate 113,539 of VZTE01001008.1, read as the reverse complement.
GTATTTTGACAGAGTTAATTCATGTCAAAGCATTGTGGGCAGGAAGTTAGTTCTGAATAGGATTTTATTAGTCTTTTAGTACATATTAATTCTGTGCAGAATATATAATTGTGGAAAATATGAGCCTATTCTGAAACTGCTAACCAAAACTATTTTCCACTTAGAATAAATTAATCTCACTCAGCATTAGTGTCTGAAAATAAATGTATATAATCTAGGGAGTTGTTTAGGCTTTTCCTCTACCCAGTCGGCAGAAATAGAAATCTCAGTGTTCTTTATTTTAGCTGCATAATACCCTGCCCTTATTTTTCTCCATTACTCTTCAGGAAGAGTAATGACTTCTCAACCAACCAGAGAGCTTAGATCAGGTGCTTAACTGTAAGGAAGGTAAAGTTAGGTGAAATTATTCAAAAGCATCTAATCATTTTGGTTTGTATTAACTTCATTCTTTTAATCACAAAAGAATAAACTGGAATAAACTTGAAGAACAAACATATTCCCCCTGTCTCTAGATCCACAACACAAACTAGTGGCCAACCTATAACTACTTCCCCACTTTTGTCCCACCATATTTATTCATGCAGATTAATAACTACACTTTTGCAGTTGAAGCTTATTGTAGATGTCTAACAGCAATATCTCAGGAGTATCCTACATTTTATACCAAATTTGCCTGCTCAAATGATCACTGTGCTTGATAGGGCCAGGAAGCAGGATGTTACTCTAAATCTCTAAATCAACACAACATTAATATAGTGACTTTAACATGGCTCAGATACACTGGATGCACTGAATATGCATAATTTGTACATGCACAGTTGCAAAGAGATTTCCATTCATCCAGCCCAGACCATCAGAAACTAATAAGAGTTTCTACTACCAAGATGATAGAGCAGTGAAATTTATGTCTTTAACATTAGGCTTAACCAGCAGAAAGGACAGTTCCATTCATGTACAGATTCAGTACCTATATTGCTTTCCTCAAAAAGAATTGACTTAAACCCTATTTTAAGGATGTTGAATGATGCTGTTACCCAAATATTAAGCAAATTTTCAAATACAGGCTTGAATATTATTTATTTCAACACAAACAATCTTGTGTGATACAAGATTTTAAAAAATCATTAAAAAACAAGGTTCATCAAACTGTCTCTGAGCATGGCCAAAGATGCTTAAAAAGTCACAGTAAGCAGAGCAATTAGATGGCAAAACTTCACCAATGTGCCTTCCAGCAAGTTTTGGTTCAGTGATTTCATCAGTCAGAGGCAGCAACCTTAACTTTGAATGGACATTTAAATTGACATTTCTGTGTCAAGTCATGACATAGAAGATTCACCGAAGTTATGCCAGAAGGTTGCTTTCCGCACACAGAATTCCTCTAGAGTGTTTGTTTCAGCAGTTTAGAAAATATGTAGCTAGCAGTAAATGAGAGAGAGTTTGATACTAAAAACTCTGCCTGGGGCAAAGAATGCACAGCAGAGCTTGGCTCCAGGGAGCATTTTCTGATTTATGACATGTAAAGCACTGCCCCTGGGAGAATATCCATTTCTGTAAATTCACATAAAACTTACCGAGGCTGTCCTAAACTATAGTATAGAGTTATAATATAGCTTAAAATCTCCTCGGGCACTAGGAGGTCTATACAAACAATGTTCTGACCTTTGGACTGCTGGGAAAATGAAAGAAAATTTTTATTCCAGGTTTTTGAGAGGAAGAAACATGAAGGAGTGCATTTTAGCACCTGAGCAACACTTAGCAATAAGATGAAAGCTTACAAAACAGTAAGAACTTCTGTATAAATCTGTCAGTACATTTTCAGCTTGAAATGTTTTGTCTCTTCAGTATCAGCAGCCAAGATCTGCTTTTTACAGAATCCAAGACAAAGCTTTGCAGTGTTTTTTGCAGTTAGATTGCAGGTACAAATTCTTGCTTTCATACTGACATGCAAAGTCCTGGTCAAGATTCAGAGCCTTTTGTACTCAAATCTATAAATACACACATCAAGACTTTTCCTGTATCAAGGATATTACAAAACTCTCTGTTCTTGAGACATAGGTTGTATTTCAAGGCTACTATAAGCAAAAACATTCCTCCAATTTAACTGTTTTCTATGTATTCTGTTCTGTGCCCTCTTGTCTCGCTGATCCTTTGAAAACATAGGAAATGCAACAATTAGCACATCTCCCTTTTTTAAAATGGTCAATAATTGGAACCAGTTGGTGCTGGGAATGCTAAGTCACTTGCCCCCAGTGTTTCTATGGAGACCTGCAACATAAATTGAAGTGCGATAGCATGAAAGTCCAAAAGAGAGCCATTGCCTTCCACGACTGTTGCTGCTTCTTAAAATTTTTGGTGAAAACCCCATTTTTATTCTCAAACCCACTAAATGGTTTGCAAGGTGTGTGGTGACCACCACTTCTCATGCTGTTCACCATGTTCATATTGGTGTCTTTTGTTCTAGAGATGGTTTCCTACACCTCTCAAGGCTCTGGCTGCTGACTTTGTGACGAGGGAAGTCCTTTTGTTATCAGCTTGTACCTAAAACAGCAGGGTCCTGAGTCCTGTTCTGGCTCCACAAAGTTACTGACACCATGCTAAAACTTTTCATGTTGGTCCAGCTATACTTGGAAGGCAGAGACCACCTGCAGAGCAAACCTGGTCACACAGAACAAACAACCTAGAGCTGCATTTTCCGCCCTGACTTCTCTAACAGGCATGTCAGCTGCACATTCAAATCCTGTGGCAAGGACTCCCTAAGCTGATAAGATGCCTTACTCCTTCTTCTGCACAGAACTGAGCAGCAGGTACTGAGAAGTGTTCAACTTCTTCTGCACATATACCTGATATATTGTCAGAGTTATCCCAGAAGGAATAAGGAGAGTTATCTCAGAGTAATCCCAGAAGATCATATTACACAAATTTTTATGGCAGTGCTCACTGTTTCAAGCTTCATTTACACATGTGAAAATATTGTATGACTTCAATTCAGGTGTGAGGCTTTTCCAGTTGTGTTCATTTTGCACGAGTACAAATGACAATGCAATAAGCAGGATATCAGTGCTTTAAAGATGCAGAGTAAAACAAGGTTTACTGAAAAATCAGCATCATTGCCCCTTACTAACTAGATTAATATATATAAAAAAGATATAATTTATTTCTGTACTTTAAATTTTTACCTGCTTTTCAGTGTAACAGAATTCTTGCACAGATTTATCCAACACTGATGGTGACAATACTGCTTCCCATTTTACTGTAGATCAGTTTTAAATGTTAAATTGTTGTGCTTCAAAAACAAAACAAAACCAAAAAACAAACAAAAAAGCCAGTAGTTTTCCTTGAACCATCTGGAGAAAAGAGGTTTTTGTAGTAATAATTTTGTATGTCTTTATATTTGTGTAATGTTTCGTAACAGTACAATACTTAGCACATTAAGAAAACAGTAATATAGTAATAATACAGGAGGTGGAAAAATCAATGTGAACCAAAGCTCAATTAAAGAAATAAAGTTTCATTTAAAATCTGACTACTGAAAAAGTACAGACAGATAGGATCAAAGCCAAAAATGTAGCCACTTCAATTATATTTCAAATGGACTTGCTAACGAAGTGCACATACTTTCAATTACTACTACATATTGTGCAACTTACTGTAAAAATCATCTAGTACAAACACTTGTATTTAATACTTGCATTACATTTTCCTAGGAAAATCGTCTGGCTTTATGGCTTATCACATATTGTATTTTTGCCTTTCTGTCATTGAGACTTGGCTAGACTAGAATAAATATTGTTCAGGTATCATTTCTTGTTTTCAAAATGTACAAATCTATGTTTGTGAGTCATAAGAAGCTACAAAATATGCATTTTTCAAATTAGTTATGAATAATAGAGTAGAAGATCTGGAACTCTGTGTTAGTAGTTTGTTCCTTCACTTGAAGTCATTAATAATGGTAGTAGTTTTTCTCTTAATGACTTTGATAGTCATTTGTATGAAAAACTATCTTCTCTGTTATTACCTTTGATCTCCCTCAGAGAATGTTTTTTTATTGTGTTTATTTTTTTTTTTCTTCTTTTGTGGCTTACTCTACTGACCATACCATCCTTGTCTTCTTTCTAGACCTTTTATTCCTCATTTTATTCCTGGTATTTTTTATTCAGACTGAAAGCACTACTGCTGTTTTTTTTTTTTCTGAACCTCCCTCCCCAGGGTACGTATCCATCCTCACTATAAAAACCAATATCCACTGAAGTCAATGAAGTCTGCAGATTTCCAAGAGCTTTTTTACCTCACAGAGCAAAGAACATTATTGATGTTGAACAATAAATGATAGTCACAGAGTGTGATCTTAGCCATGTAGGAATCAATGGCAACTCTCAGTAGATTCCAGTTCATTAAGGATTTCAGAAACAGTATTTGTCTCTCTTTGCCTAACACAGGTGCTACATTTAAAACACCTAAGAACATTGAAAGGTCCTCATCATATAGATGAAATACCTGGCTTTGCTCGAGGTCAGATCAGAGTTGTTTTGCCAAAAATACTTCCCTGAAGATAGAGTCTGCAGGTTTGCTGCACAATCTGTGACGGGGTTTTCTGGATGGAAAGAGGAGCTATGCTCATATCTTTCCACAGACAATATGGTTCATAGGGAGAGGAGAGAGCAGTGCCAAGGAGCAAGAGGACTGGAGACAGTTATTAGAGGAGGTCACTAATTGTGACTTTAAAACCCATTTTTTACCAAAACAGACCAAACCACTTCATATGTAGCTCTGGTCAATACGATATTCTATGATATTTAGTAGTTGAGAACTTTATACGTCTTTCAGGAGAAAGAATATATATTTGTCTATACTGGCTTAATATGTAGTTGCAAAACATCCCAGTCTTGAGTTGAGGCTGTGGTTGTTCCTGCAGCAGAGATATCCCATTCTAATCATAATCGCTGTGCTACTGGCAGCAGATGAATGCAGAACTGCAAGGTTCAGTTCCTTGTTGATTACCAGGCTTTCAGTTCATTGCTTCCTCTTCTAGAAAACACTGAGATGCACAACATTATTCTGTAGTGAATAGGCAGATTTATTATGCAGAGCATGAACGTACTTTAGATTTTTGCTCCTGCTCAGCAAACATCCTTTAGGGCTATACAACTGGATATTAGGGAAAATATAAACTCAGCTCTTAGGAAACAGCCTGGGGAGAATTTTCAAACTTACAGTTATGTTTAGCAAGTACTTTGTAGCTGTCAGTAACAAATATGTTATGATGACCATTCAAAAACTGCCAGCTGCATTAGAGTAGTACCTTTGTGTACTTCGATTCAATGTTTTAACGTACCGTTTTTGGCAACTTGTCTTACCACACACACCCAGAAATATTAAATTTTGAGAGAAATACTAATGCTTTAGATAGCTTTATCTACAGAAGATCATGGTTACTGTGGTAGATATACTTTAACAAGACTAACTGAGGATAATGGGGAACCCTGAGTATCTACTCAGGTTTCTAAGCCATCTTAAAACACACATCACTTATTTTTACTTCAATTGCTACCAGTACACACCAGAGTAAAACTAGTTCAGATATGCCTATACATAGGTACAGCCACAGCACTGGCTGCAGCACAGACTCATGCTGAGCACTACATACAACCTGTTCAGCTTTGTACCTGACATGACAGCTGGTTCTGCTCACTGCAGTGGGGAATGCCTCTGGACTGCAATGTTGTCAATGTCTGCAAATGGATTCTAATTAATCACACACCTGAAGGGTAAGTACGGAGTCTTGCTGATGCCAAGATAACCATGACTTTTCTAGTAAATAAGAAATAGCCATAGTCTGCTCCTCTATACTTTTAAGCCATAATTTTGAATAATTCTGTGATCCTTTCCAACAAGATGGATCAATCTGGAGGGGAAAATGCAGCTGATCAAACTAACCAAAAAACAGCTCACAGCTCAAATGTGATCTTTGTTGAAATTGTATGTCCTTCAAAACTTATTGTCACAACAAAGACTATTCTTTTATGTGGGTGAATCAAGTGTTTGGTCCAAGAGTAAATCCAGATTGCATAGAATCTACTTATTTTTTGCTCCCTTCCCTATTCCCAAGGCGTTTATTGGACCTGCTTTTTAATTTCTTTTAGTACAGTTTACTGTCAGTCATTATAGAGTCTGCAGTCCTTTCAAGGGTATGTTCTTACATGTTTCATGCAATGTTGCATTTTGAATACCATTCAAATTTGGTCAGTCATGTACATTAGGAAGGGTATTTGTCTTGTCTTTAAAATTCTAAGACTCTTGACAAAACCTGACATTTTGAATCTTTGAAATATAATGTTCCTTAGGTGACTGCATCTGAAAAATGTGTGTGATCGATGTTGATGATTTATTCCTGAGCCTGAGCCAGCCACAATCATGAGGATGCTTTAATGTCAATCATCCTCTGCTTCCCTTGACCTTTAGGGACAGCTTCCATGTGAACTGGGAGTTCTCTATCCTTTCCTTGATGGCGCTGCCTAGCAGCAAATCTGCTCACCCACAGCTGCATTGCCAATGCACAAGGATGAACCATCACAGTTCCCCTGCTCCTCTGCTGGCATTCTCCCTTGCAGGTAAGATACAAACCAGAAACTATAAACTGCTTGTTAAATTATGAAAAAAGTTGTTAAATGCATAGAAGCACATGTAGTTAAATAAATTATAGCTTGTAATCAATTTGTCTGAGAGCAAAATGGCAAATGAAGGATTTAAGATTATTTGGAACCACTCACAGAACAATTACTCTGCACTAGTAGCACTGAACAAAGGAAAATATTGAGATGTTTCCTGTAAGAATTCTCAGCCACTGCATTGCAGGAACAACTTGGAGTATCGCTAACATATAACAGCCTCTAATGCTTCCACAAATGAAGTCTTGTAAAAGGCTACTATCATTAATCTTTAGTTGTAAAGTGCTATCAAGCAATTTAACCTACAGAATCAGCCCACTGTAGCAACCACAGTATAGTTGAATCTCTGTAACAATGCATATTCAATTATCCAGCTCATCTTCTTCTGTCTTTATTATAATTGATAGTCACAAACTGCTTAACTGCAGCTCTCCATAAAAATAAAAAAAAAGAAGAAAATGAAAAGTTTGGCATGTGATCATTCCTACCTGTAGGGCATATGAAAAGGTCAATTTGCAAGCTGTGTTTTTCAAACCAACTTTGATTTTGTAACTGTTCTTAGTGCACTGCCTTAGGAAAAGTCTGTATACTTCACCCCCTACCAAATGTGGCAGCTGTGCAGATGCCTACAAAGATGTGTGGACTGGTCCCAGAGGGTGGGTGCAGTCACTGGAGCTGGCTGCCAGCACCACCACATTTTTGGATTGGCCTGTGTCTCTCTGGCCAGCGATGCCTTAGGTTTTAACTTTTATATTTTTCAACCCTGTACTGCCTAGTGTGTAACTCTGAAGTTTCTTGTGGCCTGTTAGCTGCTGTTCTCTCATGCTGGGTAGACATAACAAACCTCTCTAGGTTTCCACCTCAAGGACACCAGGCTCCAATATGTGTAAACTAAGGCCTCTGAACAGGAGGGCAAACTTGGCAAGTTACATCATTAATTGAGGTTATAATTAGACAATTAACCCTGATACGCAAATGGACCAAACTTATAAAAGTGTGAAGAACTCATGACCGACATCTTGGGTATCGCCTTTGGCCTGCCCAGGAGGTACCTTTGAAGGCCCTTCAAATAATACCTACCTTTATTCCCTTATTCCTGTCTAGACTGTTTTTTAGGTGGCCTCCTCGGCCATCACCAGGACTACCTGTTTTTCCTCAAGCAGTTCTTGGGAATAGATCAGGGTTAATACAGACCAGGAACAATTTCCACAGACATTCAACAGCCCTGTTTTGTAGCCTAAATATGTCCAGACCATGCTACAAAGCCTGTCCTGACATTATTTGCTGAGCTGGTTCATAGAGATGTAGCTGCAATGCATCCATACAAAGACTATGCTTTCAAGGGAAAGGTCAGTACTTTAAAAAGTAGATATGTTACCATGGGCCTGACTTCTTCATATGATTCAGATTTTATAGCAGTGATTACACAATCTGAAGGTAAGTCTGGGATTTCCACTTCTGAGCAACACTACTTTAGATAACTTCTTCAAGTACCAACTCACTATCAATGCATGTGAATTTGACTACTATGATTCCATGGATCTTCTAAATTTCCAACAACACAAAATGAAAGAAACTTACCTGGACATAGAGATACAACAACATAAAATATAGAATCACAGAATCATTAAAGCTCTAAAAGACCTCCAAGATCACCGAGTACAGGGGGGAAAATCATTTCCCTGGTCCTTTCTTGGCCACCTGGGCACAATCCTGGTGCCAGTTGTTGACCAAAACCTCCAGGTCCTTTTCTGCTGAGCAGGGTTTCAGCCACTCTGCCCCAGTCTGTAGGACTGCAAGGGGTTGATGTGATCCAGAGACAGGATTCAACACTATGTCTTGCTGACTCAAATAATAGAGGGCATCACTGAAGATAACAGACAACTGAGAATCTGTGAACATCAATAACTTAGGGATGCCTAAAGAGAAAGCATAGAATAAGGGCATGGAGAATTTTCTTCATCTCAGTATTTACTTTTCAGCTTCTAACAAACAATTTAGGAATTTCTTGACCTGAAAATGACACTCAGAATCTTTTTTTCTGAATTTCTGCTCTATGAGTTTGTTCAAAGTCTTTCTACAATTCATTATACTTTCAGTTTCCAAAAAATCCCCCAGCAATCCTGCACAATTCAATCCTGCATTGTGTGAAAAGTGTGTAAGCGATGAATGACTAGGTTACACAAAAGGACTGGGAAATAAATAATGCATTCCATTTCAGTATTTCAGGAACATTTTTAAGTGTTGTGATATTTTAAAAAATAAATGGATGAGCAGAACTTTTGAACCCTATACCTTGATTGTTAGAGCATTCAGACCCCTTTATGCTCTGAATACTTAGACTTAAGGACGTGATACTATTTGTCTTACTTTTTTTTCACCTTTATAAACCTATAACTCTAGTATTTTCAACATGTCAGGAAAATATACTGTTTATACTGATGGTGTTAATGTTATCCTGCTGTTCCATCTGTTGATTCAAACTTTTGATGATATTCTCATGAAGAATTTCCCTTTAGGCAATGTGCTGTATGCATTTAATTTGGTTTTATGGTATGTTTTTGAATATTGAAAGACATACAATTTCTTTTTTATAATCCAGTAAGAACAAAACAATGTGTTCATGCCATGTTTGTTAATCAGTTATACAAAGACAGAATTTTATCTCTGGATAATTTGCTGATTTGTAAACTTTTTTCTCCCTTACCCTGTTGATGTAGTGGCATTTTGCAGAAAGAAATAAACTGTAAAATAAATAAATCAAAATGTAATTGAAACACATAGGAAGATTATTTTCTCTTTTGGTCTACTACAATGAAAATGGTTACATTGGGAAAATCAGCTCTCAGAACAGTCTTTAGATCACAAGAATGTTGTTGGACGCTAAAGGTTGCAAGATGTGCTTTCTGATGTGTTGAAAGGAAGTTTGCATGGTTTGGGCTGGTGAATTTTTCTCTGGGTTAGCTAGAGCTTAACAGAGATCTCTCCAGAACCTGTGCAAACTTTTTTCCTGGACTTTTATTCCTAGTGATAACCATGTGCCACTGCTTGATGAAATCATAGATATTAAGTGACCTGTTCTGAAGAGATAGCTTCACCAGAGTTTATCCTTTCATGGCACACAAATCAAATTAGCTTGATATCACAGGAGGAAAGCAAGGCAAGGTGAGGCAGAAAGTGTTATCAGATATATGTCTAAGACAGGTGAGATGAGTTACTTTCTGAACTGGTACAAACTTTTTTATTGAAGATAAAGAAATCTTACTTGACTGGACAAACAGACTTTGTAAACAAAATCGTGCAGGGACTGCCTATGGCAGTGAACCAACCAGATGTGATTGGTTTGTATCTATATCATTAAACTCTCTTACCTTCTCAATGGGTTGGCTCTACTGACTACGTTACCTCCAGACCATCCTAAACCCTAGACCACACTAGAGCATCAGGCATGGACAAGACACTGAGAAACCCACGCTCACCAGCAAATTAGACCGGATAATTCCCAGAGGCACTTTCCAACCCAAATCATTCTACATGCCTATGATTATTTGGAAGACTACTAGGTCACATGGACCACACACCTGCCATTGCGCATAGCAATAGCTTAATACAAGGGATCACATTGCATCAGCCCCAGGATCTTTGGCTGGTATAGGTCAAACTGTGGACTACATATACAACAGGGGAACAAGAATTTTAAAAAATAAAAACCTTATCTTTTCTTAGCTGTACTTCTGATTTAAGTAAATACTATTTTCTGTTCAAATCTATTGTCCTGAAATTTCTGAACATCCCTAGTAAAAGGAGTAATTTCCTTATTCCTTGGTATTGTGACCATTTCCCTGACAAATGGGGAAGACTTAACTCAGACTTCTAAGGTATAACTGGCAAAAGATACATTATTAATAAAAAAGTCTATTGATGTACTCCTGTGAGTTCAGATTATTATTGTAGCACTAATATTGCAGCGCTGAGATTCGTACTACGTCATGTTGTTGTATAGCTAGGTCTGGCAGTATGCTATCTTAAACAAAGGAAAAAAAATAGGTGAGAAGAAGTTGTGAAAGTATCATATATCCAATTTCGTGAGTCTGAAATGCAGAATTCATCCATCTTGATCTCATGCAAGACAGCTTAAATTTCAAATTTTAACCAAATATTGCATCAGGAGTAATCGTGTTTACAATTGTAGCAGACTCACAGAGGAAACTCATGACTTACAATCTGGTTGGAAATGCAGTGCAATAAACATATATTGTGTTCTACAGAGTTTGGGTATGACAACATTCATGTTGCCCCTCAAGTTAAAATAATTTCCCTCTGAAGTTTTAAGTGTAATTTCAATAAATGTGGCTGTATTCGGAGCATTCAGCCTGCTTATGTTTTGATAGCAGCACATCCATGTCAGGGTGGATACGCAAGATCCACATCAGGTCCTCAGGACTTCACACGGGGTTTTGCAGCACATGGTAGCTGTGGTGCTTCACAACTGAACTGAGTAATGAGGGCTGCATACATGAACACAGCCACACAGGTGGCACCACTCCAGACATCCATTTTGGTTTTGGTAGTACAACGATGTGACTTAAGATGAAGCTCCTCAGTATATTCAGCCTGAGGTGGAACTTAGACATTTGTAGCAAATGGAATGCAATGTAGTAGTCAGATGTATAGTGTTTATTCGAGCTTGATGTCAGTACAGGAAGGTATGATGGAAAAAGAGGGTGCTGAGGCAGAGTTTGAGGTGAGTATGGGATTTTTTCAGAGAAGCAGAATAAAATGTAAAGATGATCATAGGCTATCTTGCTCATTTTAATTACTTTTAAAATACTGCTTTCCTTGATATGCACTGCAATTTTTATCTGCTGGCTACTGCCACAGATAATGTGAATTTTTTAAGTAAATTATTAATATGAGCCTGAATAAGTATGGTTCTTAAAGCATTCATGAACTTTGGGCATATTTAATCAAACCTTTGTAGAAAAACAGAGCCGCCAAATGGTCAGGGGATTGAGCAGTTGGCTTATGAAGGGAGGCTAGGGGAACTGAGTTTATTCAGTCTGGAGACGAGATGGCTTCGGAAGACATAACAGCAAATTATCAGTAACCTGGAGGTGGTTATGGAGCCAGACTGATCACAGTGGTGTATGGCAAGAGACTGAGGCAATATCTAAGGAGCTGAACCAGGAAAGATTCAGGCTAAATATAAGTAAAAAAGTCCCACAAGGATAGTCAAGCATTGGTACTAATGAGGTTATGCATCTTTGTAGGTTTTCAACACCTGACTGGATAAATATCTGAAGAATGTAGTCTGACCTCATAACTGACCATGCTTTCAGCAGAAGGTTGGAATAGAGACCTCCAGAAGGTCCCTCTCAAACTGAATTATCCCATGTTGCTTTAATCTTGAACATTAATTTCCACAAAAGTGTATTATAAACCAAGAAAGTGTAAGAAATTATTTTAATATTCTTGGCATTATGAGCTCAAAACCATATATTTTTTAAAAAATTAAAATTCTAAGTGCTTTTCCACTTTCCACCAAAAATAACTTACATTATTTTTTCCCAAGTAATATCTTAGCAGCTGAAATTATTTCCCTTCTAAGAACATTCTGAAAAATCCATGGCACATCACTTTATTAGAGAGTGTGGATATGCTTTCCTTTACTTAGCACTTTACTACATTACACCTTAAGAATATCCTTAATTGTCTAATGTAGAAGGTAATTTTAAGGAGAAGAAATATAGCAAAATGAGCTGATTTCAATTTCACTAATTAGATTTGAAAATAATCTCATAGAGAATGAAAAAATATCCTTAAAAACCCAACCCTGAAGCAGGAGTCTGTGCATTTTGATTGGTGGGGTTTTGTTTTAAATGAGTGTTCTTTTATAAGTCATTAAAATAAAAGCTTTGAACAGTTTTAGGATAGAATCATTCCTGTTGAATCACATAATCTTTAATTTATAAAAAGCTGGAGATAAGTTTTAAGTTCTGCTGCACAAACAGAGTGAATGCATCAGCACCTGCTTTATTTTCTCTCCATTAAAATGCAGTTAGGAAAACATTCTATGACATAAGAAAGCAAAAACTACAAACTGGGGTGGGGGAAAGGATGATTGGGGTCCAAGCATAACAAAAGTCTCAAGTCAAGTGGAAATCCTTACTAGAAAAAATAATAGAACAGTAGCTCAGCTAAATAATGGAAAAATAAAAATGTAAGTTGCAAATTAAAAGAAATCTGAGGAGTGAGTGGAGGGGGAAAGCAATAAATATTTTTTATTATACTTTTCTGATACAGAAATAGAAAAGCTGTGTGTAATAAATAACCATGTTGCTTGTACCTGGGGGAAAAAAAAAAGTTGCAAACACTCAGATATAGGATACAATTATTGGCTTTTTTTCAATAGTGACCAACAACAGAGGAGTCTCAGGACACAGCAAATCTGCAGCTTACCCAAAGTTTCTTCCCAGCCTCCAGTAGTTTGTAACTCAGGGACATCCTGAGCCAGAAAACCTATTTTCTGTACCATTATATCCAATAAATTTCATAGGATTTTCAAGATGTTTAATGAACCCATGTAAAACTTAGAACCTATAATATTCCATGAGAAGGAATTAGCACCTAAACTATACACCATATGGAGCAGTGTCTACTTTTGTTGGTTTTGAACCCATCACCCACTGGGACCAGCTGAATCTACTGAGCCTTTCTTGATTTTCTGCATAACACTCGCGATCTATAAAATCTGAAGAGACTTTTATTATATGTTATCATTATCCCTGCCTCCCCCAGACAACCTCTTTCCAGTCTCAGTCTATGCTTTTAGTCATCTTTATGATCCTCTCTGGCTTTTTTTATTTAGACTTTCTGAGACAAGAAAACCAGATTATGTGTAGTATTTAAGATGTGATAATGCGATGTATTTCTACAGTGATAGAAGTTGCTGGTTTCTTCTCTATTCCTTTTCTAAAATACCTACTTATCCATTTGCTTGGCTGAATCTTAATGAGCATTAAGCTGATGTTTTCACAAAGTTGTTATAAAGTTAGATATTTTCTCTTAGTACCAACGTTCAACTTAAAGACCACTCTTGTGCATTTTAAAAAAATTCCTTCATTTTTTACAGATGAAAAACTTTTCCATTGACCTTGACTTCACTTGGCCTCCTTTATGATGGCTGCTTAACAGAGGGAAGTATAAAGCAATGAAGGAATTTTTTTATGCTGGGTTTAGTCTCAGGGTGCATTGGTGAGACATATTCTTCAGACATGTACAAGTAATATACAGGCAAGATTAACAGTGAAGTGCTAAACCAAGTTGATTAAGAGCTGCAAGGTTTGAAAGCCAGATGAAAGACCTCAGAAAGTTCCAAGGTCAGAAAAAAAAAACCTTACTTTAATCTGCTATTATCAGGGAGTATTGAAGGATATAAAATGCTATGCTTGTCCTTAAGACCTGCTTTGGCAATAATCCAGAACTGCAAACTAGTAAGGTTTACTTCAGCACTGGACAAATTGAAGGGGAAATGGATATAAAGTTTGAGAGTACTAGATGAACACATGGTGCTGGCAGCCTTCCACTGCTCTCTATAAAGGAAACCCATACCTCTCTTTTATTTTTTTCTTATTAAATTTTATTTTTTCAAGCAAGCTAGAAAAATTTAATTAAAACAAAACCTGATTATAGGAATTATAAGCTTTTAAAATTTTACAATATAGAATTTTACTATTCCTGGAATTAAGAAATTGTCCAATATTTTACCAGAATTAATAAAAGTTTAAAATTGCAATAATAGTTACATGAGAGGGAATAAAAACCTGATTTGTGTTGGCTTTTACCTAACTTTTGCAAATAAAGCTAGGACTATAATTTAGTTGTCTGCAGTCTCTCTCCAGTCAACAGAGCCAAATATGTACATTCAGATAATGACTCATCATATCCTAACCCAAATCTCTGATCAATCAGAGGAATTGTTCTTTGTAAATATGTCTCTCACACTGATGGTAGATAGAGTTCAAAGGAGTTACTGAGAGCAGTAAACAAAATTTTATATAGTCAAATTCAGTGAGATGCATCCCTCTCTCTACAGAGACCCAGGAAAGCCATGGTGCAGAACCACTGGCATGGCACAATACTCGCATTGTGCTGGCCTAAAATATGGGGTAGAGTTACTGATCTTCTGTTTGTGGTAAACCTACACAAGCCCACAAAAGCTGTCTTGTCTGAGAGGTATGGTTACAAAATGAAAAAATTTACTTCTTCAAATGGAGATTTGATAATTGGATCCATATAACTTTAGCATCTCTGACTGTCAAGGCATCCTTACTGAGATGGGCTGTCCTCATCTTGTGTGACAGAAAAAAAATCAAGAGGAAAAAATATCCATCCTGAGCTATGTGACCTTTGAGGAACTTCAGGGGTTTATGCCATCAGCATATTCTCTGCCTCAATGACTTATACACTCACCTGTGCTGCGATGCCAGGGATATTTCTGTTTAGTTGCTAATTCAGTTTGTGAATTATATAACAAAATCTATGCTCCCATTACCTGTAATGTGACCTATTGACTTTTCCTTTACCTCAATAATTCAAGTGAAGGAATTTAACCATTGTAGAGGGGGGAAAAAAAAAAAAAGGCAAGATTAGAAAAGTGTAGAAGGAGCAATACTGGCGCAGTGCTCTGCTCTACTTGGAATGCAGTTTCTGCCTCTGAGTAACCTGGTCAAGTGGACAGCTCCCTGCCCATGGCAGAGAGATTGAAACTAGATGATCTTTAAAGATTCTTCCAATACCAACCATTCTGTGATTCTATTAAAACCATAAGCAAAGCTTATCACCAAGCTGTCTTTTGTGTTGCTTGCAAAGATCTTGTAAATTCGGTCTTTTCACATCCTATCATCTATAAGTAGTACGTTTATGTGGCACCCATACATTTAGTCTGATTATATTAGTGGTCTCTTTTTCTTATTTAAGAGTAACAACTAAAGACCCCCTTATTATCAAAGACCACTTAAATTTGGTCTAAGTAGAATGCAGAAACACCACTAGTCTGAGACAAGGAGAGAGCCAAATGTCTAAGGAGAACCTGAAGATGAACACATATATGCCTACATGCACAAGAGTCCCCATCTGCAACCTCGCTGCTCTGCGCCATGAGGAACATAGAACATGAACTGACCACAATTTGCAGGGCCACCTTCAAGGTCCTGCTCTGAAGAAGGTAAAGCAGGCAATTCAGCCCACATTGTCTGCATCCACCTATCCCAAGGCAGAATAAAGACTGGGAATTTGTGGACTCTCTCTTGAAGGGCTATTTAATGTCAAACACCTAAGCATATTTTGGAGAGCAGATACCACTCTCTTGTTTCCTAATGCACACCTTGAGCTGTGGACGTATTTCCTCTTGCTTTTTCTTCCTATAGACCTTTGAAATTTGTAGGGTTGTACAGATTTTGAAGAGGAATAGGATATCCCTTCCCCATCCTGTCCCAACTTGAGGTCATTCCAAATGTCACAAGGTACCTAACTCAAAATTGTGAATAGTACCAAAGTCTAGAAGACAATGAACATTTCAGATTCAATCTTCATCTGTTTTCTACTGTGTGGTTTTACTGATCCTCTCCCTACTGGATATTTGGGCACTCCAAGCTCCCTGTATCTCAACATACAGAAAACTGAGTGAATGCATTCCGAGAGCTGGCTACCTAAAAGCTGGCTACTTGGTAGGATACAATTCAGGTCCTTTCTAGTTCAAGTATTCAGAAAACAGGGGGCTATAAACCATCTTTAGATAGTTATTATATATGTAGTCAGTAGTTCTCATTGACAGGGTTATTAATATTACTAAAATAGGCTTTCACTATTATTGATAGGAGAATAGAAGAGTCTCTCCAGGGCCTTTTGGCAGCAGGCCAGATGGCAATGACTTGCTTCGAGTTGTAAATTTCTTAAACAAAGGTTGAGAACAAAAATTTTTACCAGCAAATAAGGCTTTGTTACCAGGCAGTGTTTAGAATTAAAAAAAACCCCAAGAACTATATTGCTATTTAGTTAGAAAGCGCTTTTTGCTGTGTAATTTTTAATTGAATTATCCATAACTAAATGCATGCCTAATGCTTGCCAATGAGAATCATATAATGTGAAGGGGTTGGAATGGGCTTTAAAGATCATCCAGTCCCCCCTGCCACAGGCACAGACACCTCCTATTAGACCAGATTGCTCAAGGCTTCATCCACCCTGGCTCTGAACACTGCCAAGGCTGGAGCACCTACAATCTCCTAAAGCAACCTGTTCAAGTGTCTTACCACCCTCACAGTAAAAATTCTTCCTAATATCTAACTCAAATTTCCCCTCTTGCAATTTGTACCCATTACTCCTTATCCTATCACTACAGTTCCTGACACAGAGTCCCTCTCTGGTTTCTCTGTAGGCATTTTCAGATACTGGAAGGTGCTATGAAATCTCCACACAACCTTCTCTTCTCCAGGCAGAACAATGAGGACTGAATCTTCCCTAAGCTGATGATTTATTTTTATCATTAGCCCAAAACAAATGAAAAAATCATTACTGAAAATCATAAGATCTGTGAGATAGAGATGTAAATAATAGGCAGAATTACTCTTTCATGGTCCATTTTCAAAAGAGCCAAGTATAAAATTTCTTATGATGGCACTTATAATTTAGACTTTGTCTAGAATGTGGATTTCTCTTGTTAAGGCCAGGGTGAGCCTTAACCATTTGCCAATGATGGGAGCAAAAAAGCTAGTAGTCTTGCAAGTATATGCAGGAAAATATGAAATAATCTCCACACAACCGACTCTGTTTAGAGACTGACACAGCTCTGATTGAAGTACTTGTTTTACATCTTGTATTTGCAATTCAAGCAGGAAGTAGAGAAGTTTGAGACGGTTCAATATATGATTAGTCATATACATGACTAATGAGAAATTTAGCATCATTGATATGCAAAAGTTCCAAGAAAAGAAATGGAAATCTGATTACTGAGAAGGCTTCCATCCAGAAAATACCTGCAAAATCTGGTGAAGGTGTTCGGTTGAAGCTGTGTAAATTCAGTTGTGATGTTTTAGTAGTGAGGCTATTTAATAAAGTTACCAGGAGACATGGAGGACTTATTTTACTGAAAATTAAGTTAAATTTGGATGTAGCTTTTTATATATATTTCATTTCAATCATAGATATTTGGGGATTTTTTTAATCTTAAAGTATTATGGAGAATGTGAGACATGATAATCAATATATTTCCCTTAGTGTCTAAAATCTGTGAACAATACTACTCTTCTGGAGCAGAGATGGGAATGCGCTCAAAGAGAATTTTTCAAAAAAAAGACAGAGCTAATGGCAGAGAGGCAAATTAGGTTTTTAAAAATCTCTCTATTCTGTACACAGGGCTTAAGTAAGCAAGCTGTATCCTTGCAGAAATCATCAGCCAGGTTGTTTTAAAGGCTCACTTAATTTCAAACTTGTGAAAACCGATAATGGTCCTGCCTACGCCTCGCAGAAGACACGGTAGTTTTTACACCTATGGGGTATAGACCATACTTTTGGTATTCCGCATCCTTCTACCGGCTAGGTCATTGTTGGACGTGCTCATGGTACTTTGAAGCGTGTTCTGGAGAAACAAAAAGGGGGAATGCATGGAGAAACCCCACAGAGCTGACTAGAAAAAGCTTTGTATACAATTAATCACAGTGCCACCAAATTCAAATAATCCTGTTATCTTGAACCATTTTCTCTCATTGCAGTCTTCAGGCGAGACACACCTGCCCCAGGCAAAAGTCTGGGTACGGGATCTACTTACCCACAATTGGGAAGGCCCGCATGAGCTTATTGCTTGGGGCCGTGGGTATGCTGGCGTTTCCACAGATACTGGGGTACGGTGGCTACCTGCAAGATGCGTTCGCCCTGACCTGCGGCACCGGAGGCAGAACAGGCAACCTCCAAATGATGACCAGAATGCAGACCGTCCAAATGATGACCAGAATGCAAATCATCAATCAAATGATCCTTCTGGTGATGGCCAGGATATCGACCATCAGGCAGATGGTCCTTCTACAAGCAGAGACTGGGATGGTCCTTCCACAAGCAGAGACTGAACTTTAAGTTTCTTTTGTTATGGAGTCAGAAAGTTAAAGCCCTTAATGCTATGTTTAGAATTAATAACTGATGTAAATTTCTATTTAGGATTAATACCTGGTAGAATTGTGATGTAGAATTGAATTCACTAGATGTATCACCCACGGCATTGCTGGAGAGTCTCTATGCCCAATTCAAATCAGCATCTGATTTGGGCTCTGTTCGGTAACTGGCCATTACCGAGCAGAACCCTTTTCAGTATCCGATCTAGGCTCTGTTTGGTAACTGGCCCCTACCAAACAGACCCTTATGCTGTGTTTGTTCTCCTTTCTGCAAGAGATCCGCGGAGGATTACAAACGATACCTTTTTGGTCTTTAAACAAAAAGGGGGAATTGCGGATACCAAAATGCTTGTAGCAGATGAATTTTCCAGCTTCTTGCATTAATTCTTTGCGAACCTTTCCTTTCTCACGCAAGATATGAAAACAGTAAGATAGTTTATGTAAACAATATTCACATCTGGTATTTTGCTAAGTTCTGTTTATGGTACACTGAGAAAATGTTTTACCGTGGATGTGATAGAACCTGAACCAATCACCCTAGGAGAAGTGTGAACACTGTCCAATCATTTTATGGAACTAGACTATATAAAAATGATTGCAAAATTAATAAATAATTCATTCTTCGCTGGATTTGTGTGTTGCCACATCTCTCCATTCCTGGCTCAATAGTGACACAAACTGAATTGTGTTCTGCATATTTGATCCCAAGCGTCCCACATCCACAGAGTGCACCTCAGCTGCTGAAGCACTGTGAGTACGCCCTTCCCTTCCAAGTAGTACAGATGGGACTGGGATGGGAAAGAAAGATTACAGAGCTCCGGGGTTAAATGGTTAAATAGCCTCTGATAGCCTAGCAAAGTTCATAACAAAAGCAGAAAAGCAGAGATTGCTGGAGAAAAGTCCCAGAAGATAACACTTCCCTGTACTGACATTTCACATAAATAAGGAAATAGGAAAACTGCTTCAGCTGTCCACAGCAGTGATTTCAAGATTTACAGCTACCAGGAGGACACTGGCAAGCACCAGCAGGCTGGACATGCTGGCTTGATGAGTTGCATTTGCTCTCAGGGTACAAATGGTATCAGCCCAGGAGAGTTATGGAAGTGCTGCTGTGGGGCTTTCCCTTAACAGAAGTTCCCAAGAACTTAATGTCTTTAAGGAAATGTTGAGTTTTCTAGCACTCATCTGGTACAAGAGGCATTGGCTACCTCCTCTGTGCTCTGGCAAAATCCTATGCCTAGTCGCTAGATGTAGGTGTTTTTGGTAATATCCTTCAAATGCCAAAATGCTAATTTGAACAGGAGAGCTGTTGGTTTCCATATTCAAGGATGTGGATATGTTATATTAAAGAGAATGACACACACCTCTTGGTGGAATTCTTTTCCACTAGGAAATCTCTTGCCTTCTTTGAAATCTAGGAAGCTGTGAAATGACCTCTTTAGTTTTGGACTTAACTCCCCTTCAAGATGGACTTCAGCCTTGATAATTTGCCTGAGTAAAACTTATTTTTATCCTGGATTTCCTAACTGAAATCAGCAATTTGCTTTCAGAAACTCACCTGCTTCTTTGCACTAATCACAAATGCAACTGAGTAAAAGAAATCTTACGTTCCTCTTGATTTGAACAGTGCATGCCACACATTCTCAATTTCAACTGAAATTCCTGAGTCACGCAGCCTTAAAGGTCAAACAAAATTCACTAACACTAGTCAGAAATCTGTGTATTTCTCCACATAAGGTGATCATTTTACTGCCATTCCTCATAACTGTAACATACAGAATATCAGAAAAATCAGAGGTGAAAAGAATTTCTTTCTGTTTTGCATGTTCCTAGCCAATAACTGACAGCTTCACCCAAATTAGTTTACTGCTTCTCCTTTTTAACACTGGAGCTTCTTTTGTCTCTGCCCTTCACATTCATTTTGATTGCTGTCTGGAAAATTTGCAGCATTCAGGATTGGTTTCTGATTATGGCAATTTGATTTTCCCCATGCTTGACTAATTGCATCTTTCATTTCACACAGATCATTATGAGAACAGATGACAACAGAAATCAGTTCCTTCAGAAAAAGTATTTTTTCAGTTTCAGGACTTCAAACACATGAAAGCCTTCAGCATAGTTGCACCTTTTATTCAGAAGAATATTGATATGTTTATTTATTTGTAAATTCTATCAAAAAGGAAAATTTGCAAGAACTTAGCTGACTTACTGACCTAGCAACACACATCCCATTGAAAGCATATGTGATTGTGGAGAGACCTACAAACATCCTAAAATTTAAGCAATTGTTGTTCTGAAAATGAAAGCTCTTGTGCATCCAATATTTTCATAGAGTGCTCCTTTCTATAGCCTCCTAAATCTGAGGCCATAATTGTGGTCCCTTTAAACTAGTAAGAGCTAACAGTGCCAAGAGAAGCTGCCTGGCCACATCACTGGCCTCTCCTCGTGCCAGTACAAGTATTTTCGTGGCCTCATGGTAAACCAATCCAGGGAATGACTGAGACTGAATGTTTGCTTGTTTGGGCTGGTGGGGATTTTTTAATTAGTTGGTTTTTAATTTTATTTTCCAAGGTCGCCTCTTCAAAACAGACTTCTCATACAGCTTGAAATTATAGAGAAACTGTAGAAAAACAATAGGAATAGAAAAAATTCAAACTGCTGGATAGAAAATACAACAATAATTTGAACTGTAGCAGTGTGATAACTTTTTGCCTAATTTAGCCTGTATGAGACTTTTGCTGTTTATTCCTTCCCATGAACCTCACTATATGGGCCTGCACTGGGTCTAGACACCATCTTCACTTAAATGGAGACTCTACCTTTGTCATCTACCATGAGCCCAGTCATATACAGGTCTTAGCTGTGGAAATACCATGAAAATGTCATATTTTCTGTGTGTTTGTGAACTCATGCCAGCTGGAGGTATCCAACACTTCTTGAAGGCAATATTCAGAAGATGGCTGTTCCATATCTCTAAGAATTGCACTGCATCTTACTTTTTTCACATCCTTTCCTGAGAGTATCTACATTGTCATGAATTAGCTATATCTGAATAACATTAAAAGTAGGCAGTTATGTAGAAAAATGGCTAGCATGTGAAAATTTGGCAGAGGGTGGAGACAGAATCAGTCTTGTATGTCTGTGGTATCCTAAAACCACAAACCTGTCATTTAGAACTCACCTCCAGTCAATCAGGCAAGTTATTAAAGACCATTTGTGTCCCACAATGCAGAAAAGCCCAAGAAATAGATTCAAACGAATAAGTCCAGAGACACCAGCAGAGAACAAACAAGTCCAGAAACAGCACAAATACGTGCAGAGCCGTTCCTGAGCTGGCAGGTGAAAATATCCATTTCATTTCCAGTTTCATACCAGTTTTCATATATCCAGGACACAGTCACACATAGCTCACCTTTACGTATAAGCTAAGAGGACTTCTGACAAGTCACTCTCTAGG
The DNA here is from genome assembly GCA_013397775.1 of Eulacestoma nigropectus. Taxonomy (NCBI): domain Eukaryota; kingdom Metazoa; phylum Chordata; class Aves; order Passeriformes; genus Eulacestoma; species Eulacestoma nigropectus. The sequence goes on along the minus strand of VZTE01001008.1, from coordinate 91,256 downwards.
TCCATGACTTTAGCAAATTGAGGGATGTTGGCGGAGTGTTTCCATTCAACTGTAACATTTAGTGCATCCTATTGTTTTACAGGTGCATCGTATTGTTGCAAACCTGCAGGATTTCAGCCTGAAAATGATAGCTTTGAGCAAGTTGTTGTCCCTCTTTGCCTTTCAGTAGCTTGAGATAGAATTCAATTTCTCTGTCTTTTAGTACCTGAAAAGTGTAAAAGGATGAAGTCTACAATAAAGAAACATGACTGATAAGCTCGGGCATAGATTTGTATCTTCTCAATTTCCATAATGTGTCCCTGTTTTAAGGTGTTCTGAATCAGTCATCAATCTTGGTCTGATTTACCTTCCTCAGAAATCAACCAGAGACATATCATCAAATCCTGTGGAAGAAACAATAATCCAGAAATTAAATTTACATAAAAAATCATCCTTGTTAGAGAGATACAATTGAAACTTGGTAACCAGAATCTACAGGGCAATCTGCATTCTATTGAATATTCTACTTTGTCATGACCAAGACATGGAGGATGCAATAATCCAGGCCTGTCTATAGTGACAGGCATATACACCTGAAAGGCCTAGATCCATCAAAAGAATAAAAGATGTTACAATTGCATAAAAAATTTCTTAATTTCTAAACCCACATTAATCCATAGAAAATATCATCCATACGAAAAGACATATGGTCCATGATACAAATCTCAAAGAAACTGTACAGTCCACAGAAAAATGCCTCCTTCATCCAATTGCAAGGAAAACATTGTTTTATACACATTAGTGACCATATTCTTAGCTTTATACTGAGCAACTGAATGTTTGTTTTTTTCTATGCTGACTAATGCTCCATGCTGCAGGATATTGGAGCCTAGTGGACCATGCAATTAGAATGCCAGGGCAATGGTAATATGCAATTTAGATACAAAATTTTTCATGAAATAACATAACAATGTGCACTGGTTATGTTCTACTGCAAAATCTATCACTAGAGGAAGCATAATTTCATGAAGCTAGATAAAAAATAAGAAAAAAAATAGGAAGTGTAACACAAAAAAGTGCTATGCCAGTAATATTATATTGTTATCTAACAGTGTCTGCTAACAAGAATGTAAAAATATAATTCCCTCCTAAAATAATTCAGCCACCTCTAACATTAACTAGTGACACAACAGCAGATAGGCCTATGCTGTGCTTACCAAGTACTTCTTTTCAAAAATTACCAGCTGAGAGAAGTGAATCATGCTGTAACCATATTCTACTTTTTCACATTCAGATATGTCCTTCTCTTGAACTCATACTTGTTATTGCTTCCAGAAAACTTTCTTAAACTCACCAGATGAGGGCGAAACTCTTCTAGATTGTGTCAGTACCTAGTAATCAAGCATGACTGTTGATATGATTCTCCAGCGAACCAGATTTTGATTGCATCATTTTCACTGGATATTGAATTCAGAGGCCAAGATTGCATTGAAGAAAGATTAAATATTAAATCAAGTTCCCTCATTAAATTTAAGGTGGGCAGACAGGATCTCCTCTGAGGCATTCAAAGGCATGTACTCTTGTCCTTTTACTATACTGGGAATTTTGGCTCATCTTTGTAGTGGTTTGATCACATCTATTTCACTCTGTGAGGTAAGGAGTAGAAGAAATGCAAAGCAGGCCTAAAACTTCAAAGAATATAAAGTTTATTACTAGTAGAGTTAAAAGTAACAAGAAATAATAAGAAGTTAAAGCAAAACCCCCTTCACCCCCTTTTCCTCCAGCACTCCCTCCTCCTTTTACCACCTCGCACAAAGGGTAACAATTCTGGTCAGTGTTGCAGTCCTTAAAAGTCTCTTATGCTTAGGGAAAAGGGTTCCCTTCTGCTATGCTGTGGAAATCCTTCACAACTTGCCCAGAAACTATCTACTGAAGTGAAATATCTCTCCCATGACAATTCCACAGTATATTCACACTGCGATCATGGGCCATCACATGGGGTTACAAGTCCTTTTAAAGATTAATCCTTCCAGCCTAAACACAAAGGTTCTCTGCTTCCACTCTCTATTTTAAACATGAATTATTCCAGCTTAAACACAAAGGCTTCTCTGCTTCTTCACAAACCTCTAAAAGCTGCTTCACAACTACATGGCCTGGCTTAGGCATCTTCTTACATCTTCACAGGCTGCAACATGAATTCTCACAGGCATAGATTTTCATCTCCCCATACTTTATAATGATTTAAAGAGCTCAGTCCTCCGCAGCTGCTAGAAGGAGTTTTAAGATTGGCGCCGGAACGCACACGCCCTTTTCTCCCGCCGCCATCTCAGTGTCATTTCACGTGACTGACTTTCTCTTTCTCCCTGACCGAGCAGCCTCCATGTTCTTCTCCCTCACATCTTTCCTCACGGGCTGCGCTGCTGTTCAGTTCGGTGCGAGCTGTGCAGGCTGGAAAAGGAGGCTCCGCTGGTCCCGCTGGGTCTGCGCGGGCTGCAGGAGGGGGAGAGGAGGCTCCCCCAGGCTGCATGAAGGGGGAGGGGAAGCCCGCCGGGTTCCTAGAAGCCAAGCCGGATGAATTCGGCTATGGGCAGTCCATAGATAGTTTAGCTGCCCGCAGCTCTGAGGGAAGGGAGAGGGGTGAGGTGGGGGAGGCTCGGAGGCCCCCCCCTTTCTCTGTCAGGAGACCGGGAACATGAGGAACTTCCCGCCCTTGCACGGGGTTTAAATATGCAAAAATAGCAAAAGCACATTGGCTTAAAAGCTTGTCAATCAACTCAGTTTCAACCCATTACAATCTTAAATGCTTAAATTAGACCCCATATTACATTATTGTTTATAAATGTTAGTTCCACAGTTTACAGAAGTTGAAGAAGGCTGGTATAGATTTTTCTACATCTTAAAATTTAACTACATCATTTTTCATATATGACTTCTAAAAATCTGATTCTGTTGACGGGCATCAGGACTGTCTATCTGTCCCTTTCCTTTACAATTAGTAAAAGGAAATTTCAGGTTGTAAAATCAAGATGACTGGCATGGAAATTTATAAAGCTTTTTGCAAAATCTGCTCTCTAACAGTAAAGTTTTTGGTGGATGTAGTAGCAATAAAATGCAGCCTTTTTTGTTTGTTGGTTTGGTTTTTTTTTAACATATGATAAATATCCTTGGGGTATTCCCCTTAAAAAAACCCCTGTCACTAGATGCAGAGTTTAAATTCAGTTTCTCTGGTCATTAGAGATAGATTTGAAAAGCCAGATGTCAAGGCAGGTGCTGCACTCTATTTGATAGTAAGCTAATGACCCTTGAAATGCAGAAACAGTATGTCAGCCCTAACAGCCCCTTTTGTAACAACTCCCCCTTTCTGACTTTCTGTGTCTCCACTGCTTTTATTAAGATCATCAACTGAATATGAGAGTGATCTTGTTTTTCTGTTTAGATGAGCTAGCATATCATGTTATATCATTTTAATGTTCATCCTCTCTGAGTCTTCATGTCTCTGAAGCTTCAGTTCTATGAGTGTTTCTTCAAATTCAGAAAAATTATGTTGGTGCACTCCAAATAAACCTTTTTTCTATTAAATGTAGTTGTGCTGATTCTGTTCTTGGTCATTAAAATTTTTCTCTTAAGTTATATTTGCATGATCTTCTATCTTTTCTGCCTTATGAGATGGAGAGTATGAAAAACAAGGTTCACTCTCCTGTAAAATTTAAAAGTTTAATAAAGGACAATAGGGGACAAAGACAATAAAGCAAAATTAACAACACTGGGTGCTTGTCACTCAGCCAAGAGCACACCTGCTATTGCGGGGATACCCTTTACATACCTGTTCTATTGCATCAGCCTAATGCATATTCATAATCAATTATGCATATTCAGACTTTTCTCCAAACTAGTTTACATGTTCCAGGAACTGTTTAGCATGGCTCCCCCTCAGATCCGCCTTTTTAGAGCATGCACATTTCTTCGCTGTGGTTTTTGTCAGTTTTTATTGTCACCTCTAGTTTGGGCTTTGGTCCATAGTTTTTGCAGATGGTGGTTGCTGATAGTTGGCATGTTCAGTAGCAGGGGTCTTCATCATACATTCATTATCCAACCAAGCAGACAGTTCAATTACCGCAAGCATAACTATATCAGCTATTTCATTACTATGTCTAAGTTTAGTTAATAACAGAAATAAAGGTATTAGTTATTGTTACAAAACTATGTCTTTAGAACGAAGCTACTTTAACATTACACATATAATATCCATTTTAATATTTGGGGAAAGCCAATATTATAATATGTATTCATCACAAGAGGAAGCTTTGGAAGGCTAAAGAGAGAAAGCTAAAATTTCTTTGCAGAATGCTGGACCAAATGCCAGCTTTGACTCTCAAAACAGTTGCAGGTGCAATTTGCCTTCTTAGCTTTTAAAACATCCACTTGGGTAAGACAATCACTCTCTTTTCAGGCTCCCTCAAGTGCCTCATCAGATGGTAGCAGTGTTTTATAGCCAGCAGTTCAAAGACATGGCACACACACTGCAGGGAATGAAAAGGGTTTTAAAAACTGAGGCAGAGCTTTCTGAATGGTGTGCAGAGTCATCAGTTGCAGTGACATTCTTTGCATATTTGAACACAGAATATCCCTGAATGTAGGATCATAGAATAAATCAGCCCTTAGTAGCAGAAGATAATCCTCAGCAAGCAAAAAAAATTTAACTGTTTGCTGGACTTTTATCTACCTGAACATTTATTTTTGGCTCTTACGTGATGATTACTGAAATTTGGCCAGCTTTCATATCAGCTAGATACGTTTTCCTTGGTACATCTGTCACACTAATTGTATTTTAGAAATGGCCATAATGTTTAACCAAATCTGTGGAACATTCAAAAACATCTGCCAAAACAAGCAATGTCTGCATCCCAGATGCAGGACTTGCAGACCCAGCTCTTCACACTAAATCAGATTTTGTGCAGGTTGCTACAGATAAGGTCAATGTCTTCTCCAGCCATGGGCACCCATTCTTATTCCTTTTATTGGATCAGGTTTAGGCATCTGTGAGCCTGTGATGACTCAGATCAGCTTTTGCTTTAAGTGTCTTTGGCCCATCTACTGACGGTCTTTAGGAGGCGCTTATAGTTCCTTTCCACTGGCTCATTACCACCAGCTGAGTGAAATTAGCTGGTGTAAATAGGTGGAATAGGCCCACTCACCAAAACATGCTTAGCACCATGATTTCCATTCCACTGAAGAGAAGACTCCTGACACTTACCAATACATTGATTTTGAGAAATAATTGCAATATATGAACTAAGCTCCTAAGAGGGAGGATATGATAAAATGGTGGGGAACAACTGAAAGAAAAAAAAAAAAAAAAACACCCACAGTATTTTGACTACAACCACAGTATTCTAGACATTTTTCTAATAATGGATAATAATGGAGAATATTCAGAAGATAACTGTAAACTTCTTGGCATTTGTTCCTATACCATCCTATACATTCCTATATACCTATACCTCTGAGAAATCTCAGTTGTATTTTAAAACAGAAACAGATGTAAAATACCCTGGTGCATTTAAAATCCAGCAGCTGGCATGTGGCATTAGCCCACGATGCCTCGCCTCCGAGAGCATCCCTCTCCAGTGGCTATAGGAACACCCAGCTGGCTGAGAGGCACAGCCAGGCATATGTAGGGAACTGCCAGCACACATCTGAATTCCTTCTAATTGCATCTCAGCACTCACCCACGTGGAAAACAGTTTATGTAAACATGTCTCATGCTGTTCTGTCATGTGGTATATTCCAGCAGTTACATTTTAATTCAATTGACTCTGAGTGGAGAATACACAAAGGGCTGACGCTGGGCAATCCGAATCCACAATGTAAACGCTTTTCAAGTCAGTAATCCCAGTGGTGGAGCCTCCAGGGGGAAGGGGTGATGTGCAGCCTGAGCTCGTCAGCAAGGGCACATTAAACTGTGCAACAGGGCTCAGACTTCAAAAAACTTACTCCACAGAAAATACCTAAGTTACCTTTTATTCCACATCATTGCAGAAACATAAATGTTTAATATATATTGAAATACAATTTTAAAATGTATTATACATTAACATATTTGTTACAAGATAAAAAAAAAAATCATTGTTCAGACCCAGAACAGGGAAAAAATTATCTCATTTAAGTGTTTTCAAATTTGAGTGGAAACATTTTCAAAGTGGAAATAATCTCCTTCTTGTATTTATAATGCTTTCTCCTTCTACATTAGAACAAAATGAGCATATACCCATGATAAGTTTACATTTTGACAAGCTACTTTTTCTGACCAAAACAGTCCATTTGAATTTTACCAGCTCCATTGTTATACTTTTAGCTACAGGATAAGTCAAAATGACAGTTATAGACTTTCTTTGCCATTGAAAGAGTATATAATTTTCCTTAAAACCTATTCAAAAGTCAGATGAGAAGAGGTTTGTTAGGAAAATATTCCATGGCAGCACAATATTTCTGCTCAGCAAGACAGAAAGAAAAAAGGACCATGACAAAAGGTTTTTCTCCTACCACAACACCTCCCCCTAAGACTGTTTCCTATATAAAAGTACATTTATATAGTGGTTTGTTGCCTAGTGAAGCATTTTTCAGATTAATAACCTTCTGTTCCCATAATGTGGCAGACAGACCAGGTCCCTGTCTAGTCCACATGTGACAGAAAGTTCTGGACAATTCTCTTATTTGGCAATTTACAGGTTTCAGAACTTGTGTTCCTGTCTGCTGGCTGAAAGAGGCAGAAGAGCCCCCTCTGGTTCAGACAGCTCATTTTGGAAATATTGGTTTCAATTCTATTGCAAGTTCAATAACACATTATGTTTCAGTACTGTATCTTTTCAGCAGCAATAATAATACTAACCTCACTTTTTAACAGTGATCATGATAATCAAACCAGGTCTGAGGCTGCTGCTGTAGAGAAGCCCAGTGGCTGTCTGATTTCCATGAGACAGAATATCCCATGCCATACCTCTTTTGGCAGCTACATTAAGGTGTAATTTATTGGTACATGACAGATAGGAAATTCTGGAGATTTATTCTCACTTACATACAAACAGGATTATAAGTGTTTCCTCCTTTGCGTGCCCTCCTCTGCTTCCTAATTCCTATCCAAAGCCGTATTTCATATATTGAAAAAAAAATATAAAGAAAAACATTACTTCAGTTACCACTATACTTTAAAGAGTGTGTGATCAAGCCACAATGCAGTTTCCCAGAATTTCTGCAGTGGCTTCACAAACTGACCCTTGCTAAAAAACAGCAGCTGGGGAAAAAAAAAAAGGCTATAAAAAAAGAGCAACATAATTGCATAATCCTTCCTGGAGTATGCTAGAAAAATAAAATTGGCCGTAAGATCTTGGGACCCACAGAGAATTTGTGTCATGCCACAGCTGAGACTTGCTCCTGTCATTAATGGGTCTATAATAAAGTGTCAGCTTTCGGCAAAGAGATGTATTTTTATAAGTTTTACTGAAGCAAGGATTATCATCCAGGATAACATTACTGTTAGTTGTATTACAGTAGCTCTTGCAAATCTTGACTTCCACTTACATTTCCAGATAAAGAGACACAGAAAGGTTATTGTCTGTTTGTATTTACAGTGCTGTGTTTCCTTTCAAATTTGGTTAGGAGGTTTTTGTCCTTGAAGGTTTGGATATAAGTGATATGCTGTATGGTATAAAGACGTGTGCTAGTGAATTAATTATGGTGGGTAATTATGGTGGGCAAGCACAAGTGATGGAACTTGAGCATCCCTTTTCTGAAGTGTTTGGAGCAGTCTTTTCACACATTTGGCCCATTCCATGAAGCACTATCCCAAGAAACTTAGAAATAGTTTGGAAATTAGAAATTTTTAGGAATTATTCCCAAGAGGTAGTCTGGATGGAGCCATACACCTCTGAGACTGGAAGAGATGAATTGTGTACATGTAGTCAAAATGTGCCAACTGGGTTCCGTGCCATGAACAGGTCCCAGTACTGTTATTTTGCTAGTATGGATGCAGCCAAAGAGAAATACTAATACTATTAACAACAGGTAATAGATAAAGCCAATCCAAATACACTCATCTGAAAATGAACACAATGATCTGAGTGACAAAACTCTTCTTGGAAAAGTTTCAGATATAGGAAAACACCAGCATGCACCAAACATTTCTCAGAATCTTCTAGGTTGGAAAAGATCTCTAAGGTTATTGAGTCTCATTTTAGTCTGATCACCACAACCATTTTCTTATAGTGGAGATGAAACAGGGCTTTAGTACCCTATATTTCCACTTGAGTAATTGAAATGGCAATCCAAACTTCGTTGTGCCTGACTAAAAAAATTATTAATACTATGAGAGTCAACATTTCTTTGACAGTAATTAAAAACACCTATCCAAAATGAAAACACCTTCCCCAAACTTCAGCTACCCCTTAAGGGGACCCTCATCTGTGTTGAATACTCAGTCTGGTTCAGCATTATTCTGTGTTTATCCAAGACAAAATGGCTATTGCTGCAAACATCTATGATTTAGCTGCCTTGTAGTTTAAAAAGTTACCCTCTATTTACATGACTTGAAAACATGTTACAATGATTTAAAAGAGAATTGTGGACTGTCATGAAAAAAACTCTAAAAAAAAAATCAGTATAAGAGGTTGTAATTCTTTCTCTAATACCGAGTAAACTTGTGAAACTGAAATAAGTCTTTCGGCAATACACTGTGAACTTGCGGAATTAAGAGAATGAAATAAAGACTTTTCACTTAGAATCCAGTCTAGAAAGCAGGTTCTGATTAAATCTTTGTAAGTGGAACTTTTAATCCCAATATCTACTGTACAAGTTTTTTATACTCTATAAATCTTTTAAGCCAAATTTATCCTTTTTCATCATCCAAAGTTTAATTGAAGGTGGTTCCAAGCTCTGAATCCCCTAAATTAATGGTTTGCTGTCGTAAGGGAAAGGACATGACTCCATGGATCACTGAATGCCAGTAGCAGCTTCTTTTAACTGTGTGCTGGAGGAGATCATGAAAGAGCAAAATGAAGTATTCTTGGCTGGTGTCTCTCAAAGTAGCTACACGACCACAATGGCACTCCAAAATCTCACTACCTGATATCTTGGCTTGACACTAGATTTGCCAGCGCTTAGGTACCCTGAAGTGTTTCCAGCCCTGTCCCTCCCAGACATGCCACATATAATGTAATATCTGTCCATCTCCTCTTTTAACCTTGCAGATCAAACCATTCCCACCTATAGGAGAATGTAGTAGCCTCACTGTAATTGCTTTCTGGTCATGTCATGGCTGTGTTCAGCAGCATATGAAAGGCAAAGCTCAGCTCATGTCTTACAACACCCAACCTTAACTGGAGCAGTCTGTCCAGAACCTGCCACTCAATGTGACAAAATGCAGCAGGCTCAAGACCCATATGATAATCTTAAAAATCTCTTTAGTAATTCCACCAGTCAATAAAAAAACCCTGCATGATATAAATGTTTAATCTTCATATCGTAGGACAAATTAACATTCACACAGGGTTTCATTTCAAGTGCCATCTCTGTAGCAGCCCTCAGCAGCATGTCTCATTAGTCTCAGTGAGTATATTATCTTTCTGAATTAGAAACTCTTAAAACTTTTTAGTCATAGGAGTTCAAGGGTTGCAAAAGAAGAAGAAATTTTATGTGATTCATTTTAATTACAGATTTACACACTGGAATAGGAGATTGGAAGTAATAGTCTTAGTCTAGCATTAGCTAGGTAGTCATGTCTCAGATGTACTGTGCACCACTCAGGAAACATAACTAGCCTAGGATAAATGTGAAATAAAAAATTTGGAGTGTAAGGGAATGGGTATTTAATCACCCATTGGGCTAAAGGTTAGGGTTTTCTGAAATGTTTTAAAATCTTCCCCTTCATGTGCAGAGTTTTGTCAAGGAACTGAACACCTTACCTGTGATGTCAAGAGGAGAAATGCTCCAAGTACATGGGGTTCTGGTGAAATCTTGGAGTTCTTTAGTCAACAGCATAATTCACACCAACATCAGGTTATTCATAACCTTGTTCTGCTCAGGGCAGCAGAAGAAATTTGGGTCCTTCTAAGGGAAGGACGTCTGCCTTTACCTTCCTTGCTTTTACCAACAAGCTCCTACCCCCTGCAGACTCCTAGCAAAAATGATGGCTTTGGATATATACTAACAAAAACTGTAGGTGCTAATTTAAATTTTGTAATTGTCTAATGCCGAAGCATTTCTGTTGTGTTGTTGATATTAATACTAAATCTTTTGTTCATTGAATGCTGATTAAATGTTTTGAATAAATCAATAAACTATTTTGATCATGATCTGGTTTAACCAAATTAACTGAGCAGTTTTCCCCTACATTGTTATTGCCAAGTGTCATTAAGTTGCCACTGATTTGAGACCACTCGTGTCTATTTGCAACTCAGGTCCTCAGAAAAAGGAGCTTCCCTCTCTTCCCGGCATGCAAGGTAGTGGCCTAATTTTGGAATTCAGCTGGAAGGGCTTGTCAATATAATAAACTCCTTGTTGTCGGATATTAAGAACTTCTCACTAAATACAGGAAGGCTATTTATTTTTTTTTTCTAATGACACTAAAAACTTAATAATAATATCAGTATATTATACAGAAATGATGATTTTATTAAGACAGAGAAAATCAGTCTTTTTGAGACACCTAGTACAAGCAAAGAACATCTATCCATCAGAGAATACAGAGGAAAAACTATTCTGTGCTAAATTTACCTTAAATTTTGGTCCACTTAATGTCTTTCATCAATTTCTATTGTCTTAGTTTAACAAATGGAATCATAAATAATGCAATCTACATCAACTGCACTTACTTGCAATTAGAATTCTTTTTTTTCTCTGTTTTATGAATATTTAATAAACTGTGTAACCTTGATGGAAGGAGTGCCATTTAGGAGGCCATAATGAAAATGTAGAAAGTCTTTCTTTGTGAGTTCAGCTTCTGGTTTTAAATTAACATCCAGTAAACCTTTCTGCATAATGCTCAGTTCATCAAGTCTAAGATTTTCCTTATCTAGAACTGCATGGACAATTTCAAAATATGTTTTCTACTTCAAAGGACTAGGTAGTTTTTTTAAGCTTTTATTGATTATGTCTTAAAATTTTAGAGTACATATTTTAGGGTATATGTTAAAAAGAAATAAAACTTTATAAAATAAAGAAGTTACTCCTAAAATGTGTATTTAGGATGTGTGATGCCAAATATAAACATCAAATACACCAGTAGCTATGAAAACAGTGATTCAATTGAAAAGACTTTGCTTCTTGAGAGACAGGAACAACAATTGAATACTTTTGTTTGATTTTCTTGTTTGCCACAGTAAATTTATTTTAAAATATATTGTCACAGGAGAAATGCTAACACACTGTTAAACATTTATATTTACCAGTCATTTAAAATACAGTAAAGAGAAACTGCAAGACTATTGTAAAAAAAGAGAAGTGCTTATGGGAGATATTCTTCTGACAATAAGAAAAAATTTGTGACTGAGTGAGCAATGCTTGATCAAATTAAGACATAAATATGTGCGTTATACAGGCAAACAGATGCACAAAATTACGTAGCAGAATTTCTAGCAAAGGGCCTAGATTCTGTTGTGGGCAACAAAAGAAAGGAAGAATTTGATTTCTGACCGTCTTTCTTTTATGTACCACACAAATACCATTACAGCTGCAAATGCTGGGGTGTAATAGTTGCTTCAAACATAGCTGTTTCCTTTGGAATTGGGTTGCTAAATTATTTGTTTGGTATTTGATCATAAAATAGTTTTGAGCTTGTTGCCATTTCTTCTGTTATTCTTATTCATGTTGACACAGGAAAATATTTATCTTTGCTAAGAAAATGGAAATTATCTTGTGGAATATGAACTTTACTGCTTAATATATGAGTTTCAATGTCTTCCTAAGCAAGCTATTACTTTGTATTTCATTTCAGAGTCAAGATAAAACATAAACAGCAATAAGCTTGCTTCCCTGAAGCTGGAGCTGTTTTTATGAATGTTCTGACTGCAAAGATTGGAAACAATACTTCAAATATTTGCACTGTAACTGTCTTCAATTAGTGTTTGATCAAAAAAAGGGGAGGAGGGAAGGAAAAAAGATTGACTTGGCTGAGTGCTATTATATAGTTTTCTTTCAAATTGAAAATTTTCCATGAGGAAGGAAATGATTATTCAAAGGGCAAAGAGAAAGTACATGTCACAAAGCAATCACACACAAAGAAGGTGCTTTAAGAGAGGAAGAGCAAGTTGTTAAAACTCAAGTTGGAAAAGTTGAGAGCTGTGATTCGCCGGTCCTGGGTTACCTCTCACTTTGACTTGGAGTCTGCACACAGAGCTGCTGACTTACACTTCTGTTTTTGAAGGATGATGCCAGTGAGGAAGTCTCTGTTGCTGTGCATTTGAAACAGAAATTTTTACTTCTTTGTTCTGCTTTAAAAGGTAAAACACTCTTAATAAGGTAACAAAATCAGACCACCAGGGATGCCATAAGCAGATACCTCATCCATTTCCATCCTTCCTGTAGTCAAATGAGATAGTGGCCCTACATGTACAGAATTTACCTTTCCAGTGTAATTTGATATTCCATGAAAAAAGTCTGAAGGGGTTATTAACCTATTCGTTTTATTTCAATGAAAATAGCTTTCAAAAGAAACTGTCCTGAAATGACAGGTTTTCTAATCTGCAAGCTGTGTAAAAAAGCCCCACTTTTTTCTGGGTTCAGTAAACCTACACATATCAGATATACAGAAGTCTATAAAAGACTAGTGCCTGAAAAATTTGTTTTTCGTAAAACAGCATTTTAGCTGGCTGATTACAGCTCAGCGGATTTTTTTTTTTTTCCCAAAAACACCACTAAATCATTTATATTCTTATAAGCTGTAAATTGTCATTTTAAAAATTCTTCCTCTTGTGGCTGAGACTACAGTAGTTTTCAAATAATCAGGTAATGATTTTTTTGTTAGCTGCTTCTTTTATTGGAAAAATTCTAAAGGAAAAGAAAACAAATAAATAATTGTAAGTTACTTCCTTAGAAGTTCTAGCCACATTCCATTAACACATTACAAATTATTGACATAATTAAAAAAAAAAAAGTACGAGTAAAATCAGTCTCAAGAAATAAGTACTGTAGACAATTTAACTTAATGCTGCAAACAGGCAGTCTTTCTTAGCTTTTGTTTCTGTTGCAATCTGGGAAAACTGACATTAGTATCAATGTATGTACGAAGTTTTCTGGCCATGAAGTCACAAAGAAGTTAAAGGCAATATCTCTTTGATTTTTATAGTATCAGAATATTTTTCTATGTCCTCAAGACTAGTCAGAATGGTCAGGCATAATGTTATGGAATCCCTAAGGTTGGAAAAGACCTCTAAGTTCATCACATCCTACCATTAACCCAACACTGTCAGGTGCACCACTAAACCATGTCCTTAAGCATGCCATGGCTGAAGTTTGCAGAGCAGCTCTGTGTGAGCCAGCATGAGCCAGCTCAGCATTATTCAGCTGCAGGAGCTCAGAGAGAACAAGATGGACTTTATGTGCTGAGCTGGTTTCAGTACACCCACAATGGGGTTGCTACTGGGCCTGGTTGAGTCACTCCAGCCATGGAGCTCTCTAACCCACACAGGACACAACAGCACCTCCAGGCCCCAGAGCAGAACGGCTGATTCAGCCCGTGCTGCACCCTTGTAGCCCATGGCACTCACCCAGGCACAGCACTGGCGAGCCTCCACCAGCCTGCAAGCCTCCCTGCTTATCTCACACCCTGTGCTACCAAGCCAGCATGAGTGGCACTGGTTCACTGATCTTTCACAGGAGCTGATTGTGCTCTCACAGCTGTCAACTCCTCAACAGCACCCAGGAGCAACAGTGAATATACTACTTTTGATGTTCTCTTTCCTGTGGGGGTGGCAAATGCCAATACCATTTTATCTAACATTCCCACCGAACACAGCAGTGTGATTCCCATTTGTTTCATCTGTACATTTGCACCACTGGACAGGCACACTTTATGAGATGGCCATGGATCTATTACACTTATTAGAAAAGTCCATAGTTTTTTCCCCGCCCATATATTCAGAGTTCCTTCCAAAACTAACTAGGACACAGTGGTCTATGGTCACACTCAGGTCTCATCCTCACAAAGAGCTGAAATGGTCTAGGTTGCAAAGCTGAGTACCAGAGCAATGGAAAATCTATGAGGCATATCTGCCCAACTTAACTGACAGGGCTGAAGGGCTTGTGGCATTGCTTACACTAAAAACTATAATTTCTGGACAAAGGCTTGCTACCTGGAGGTGAATGTCACTCTTTGTTATTACAGTTTTCCTATATCATGGTCAATATCTGCTATTTTTGGTCACTTCAGCACTAAGAGTTGATAGGATGCTGAATAGGCCAAGTGGACATTAATCAGGTAAGTTAATAAAATCAGAAATCTCATATTTACCTAGAAATTTACAGTTTCTAAAACAAATGTGCTAAAGTGCACAGAACCTTAGGATGGCATAAAATTACCACAAGATTTACTTTGCGAGTTCTTGTAGGGCATGAACTGGAAACTGCTGCAAGCGCAGTGCAGAGAGGACCAGCCAACAAAGTAAGTCACGCTGACAGGGCTAATGCAATAACACTTTTCAAACTGTACAAACATTTGGAATAAAAATGGTCTATTCTGTTCCTTTAAGCATGGCACATTTTGCTCTACAAATATCTTGACCTTTGATTTAGCAAAGCATTCAGCCATGTTCTTGCCTCTAAGCACACAGTTAAACTCTACTTGCCACATACTAGATTTATTATACTGCAGGTCTGGAAATTCATGGCATTTGACACTGAAACAGAGAGCTTCCTTTTGCTCTTGAGAAGTCTATCATCAATCCATCAGTCAAGAAAGTTTAATCTTTTTTT
>VZTE01001008.1:11350-76257 GCA_013397775.1 Eulacestoma nigropectus | reverse complement strand
TTTTTTTTTTTTTTTTTGCGCTGATTGAGGAAGATGTACTTCTAGGGATAAACAAACCTAGGCAGTAGGAATGAGCAACTCCAATAAAATAAAGTCAATTGTATACCAAAGTTATGTCTTGGCAAAAACTATTTCAAATTGCTGAGTGCAGTACTCCTCTGCTTTGGTCTATGCAGATGATATTGCAGGTTGCCAACGCGGTTCAATCAAAGCCAGAAAAGGCGTTTATGCATAAACCTGGGGACCAAAGTGGAGCAGAAACCAGATATTTGCCAGGAGGCAAAATGTTTCCTGATCCTATAGTGCAAAGAGCAAGGAGGAAGAGGAATAAACAAAAATTAACACCATAACCTGAACAAACCCTAGAAACTTACTCTGGGAAAAGAAGGGGGATTTGGGGGTTAGTCTTGACTAAAAAGACCCTGTAGTAGTGTACTCACTTCTCTAAGATACTCTATTGATTCATTCACAGGGAGTTCAGATGAAAAGGGACTTAGCATTTTTTTCCCAATTAACATCAAAGAATCATCTTGAACAATTGCCCAACCCCTAAGTTCCTGCATTTTTGGTTAAGTGTTTAGATCAAAAACAATCATTTTAAAGACCTCTGACTAGGTTCTTGTTCTTTATCCTTCTCTGTCTCTGAACTGGCTGCACAAAACCTCCGCATTTAGGTTTATAATCAATAGATTTATATTTAAATCACTTTTGCCCTCCCTAGTCTCATTGCATTTTAATATTTTAAAACCATTAAATTGATCATGGTGGAATCTCTCATCATAAAATACTCATTACTTTAAATACATGTGTTTCATTTAGCATTTTAGAGCAGTCTCCATCTGCTGATTTTTCACTGGTATCTTTTTCATATCTCCATCCCTTTCCCTGCACTCTATTGTATAACCTTGTAGCATACTTGAAGAATAAAAAATGCCCTAGGTTTTTATTTCACTCCCTTTATTGAAAATAGTGCCACTAGCTGTCCAGATTGTCCTTCACTAAGCCTTTTTACTACAAATTACGAAGTACTTCACTAATAAAATTAACATTATGACTAAATGCTATATTCTATGCCATACCATTACTCTGTCTCGTAAATCTGGACTTCTTTTGAATATCCATAAATCTCTTCCTAAACCTCAGTGAAAATAATGGCAGGTGAGAATTCCATACTATTTATTTGCCTTCTAAGATTTGCACTTTCTAGAATTTCTTGAACCAAATATGACACATATCACAGTTCAGTATTCCAACTGATGCAAGATTAAAAAGTAGTAGTTGCTCTACAACAAGCTGACCTGTCCATTGGGACTCTCAATACCTGAAAACCGTTGATCAGGATTCTAAGAAGTGACAGAGGCCACTGAGCAAGACATATTTAGCATGAGAAATCACAGCCAACAGTTGGTTTAATACTATATGTGTTACCACAACAGATTAAATTTGAAGACAGACTGCAGTTGCACATGATTCTTTTCTTTCCCTGCAGCTCTTCTCATTTTGAAGCACTCATCAAATGGCAAACCCTTTCACACATTTTTGCAGTAGGAGGAGGAATGTTTCGTGTACCATAAACAGTGTGCCTATCCCCAAATTACACTTCTGGCTGCCTCCTTTGCTATTTTAAAGAGACATCATAACTGCAGGCATGCTTTTTAGTTTTTAAAGGCTTTGACTTGAGTATGAGATTAATAGTTTGGGGAGTTTTAATCAGTGAAAAACAGAGTTGGGGGAATTAAATCATGTTCATAAATACTGACAGAGAAAGCATAGATTATTACACTAGAACTTGACCTTAGTCTTAAAAATAAATCTGTGCCAAATGTCAGTGTGAAGATTTCATATAATCTAAGTCAACCTTAATATGGTCAACTGACCTGACCTGGCATTACCTCGCAGGTAAAAATTGTGTATTACAGACCAGGCTGGGAAACTTACTTGCTTTTTACTTTCAAAAGAAAATTGTCCATTTATCTCACTGAAAATTCTTTATGATTTAAACTTTCCAACTAATCAAGGTTTTACCATATTGAATCTGTCTAGACTATGCTAAGTGCTATTGCCAGCACAATCAACATGATTAATTTTCCTATGTATTCTGAAGTTATTTTTAAAATGTTTTCAGTAAAACGGGTCAATTTTTTCTGGAACAACGTCAAGGACTGCACTGTCTTCTTCATGGTTTTCCCAGGCTCTCTGCGTGCCTGGAACTGGAGCAGGAGTTTGAATGATGCCCCACTCATATTTTTGACAGTTGCAGTTCATTTGATACATTAATGAATATTTTGGGGTTGGTAGTCCATTTAAGGCAGTTGCTATTAAATTTATAATTTATCTTTGATTGTCACACAGTGTTATATACAGTCTGGAAACATGTCCTGGCTTTGGAATTAAAGCTAAGATAACCGCTGCCCTTTTGACTCTGTCTTTAGCCTAAGACTTCAAGACATTTTCACCATTGAATTGCCAGTTTATCTCCACTATTGCACTGAGATGGGCAGTGTTGGAATCGGATTACTTCTGCCTAACTTAGCTACTTGAATTTAGACATCTAGTGAAATCCTGTCATCTAGTTCTTTCTAAAACTACTACAAAGAATTCAGAAACTCCAGGGAACAATCGACTACTTCTCAATACACTTGTGCTCGCTGTTATGCTGAGTTACCTTGTGGAGGTGCATGCCTAGCTTAGGCTGAACACATACCTTAAAGCACTGTTTTATGTGAGATGAAGCATTTCCCTAATGGAGAGTGTCCTCCTGAACTTCAAATGCTACAGCTAAAAAATATAGAGATAACATAAGAGACAATCCTATAAAGATACTTGCACTCGCTGTGCTGCAGAACCTCAATTTTCATTGTCTTTCCCTCAAACAGAATGTACAGGTTTGATGGATGCTTCTGTTTTTCCTTCTGATTTTTTAAGTAGCTAACTGAAAGTTGATCTCATCACCTACAAGATAGAGTTTACACAAAGCAGAATGCTGAAGCCCACAAGAGGTAAAATCCTGGCCTGACCATGAGATCTGATTGGCCCATGGAAATTCAAGCATTTTATCCTATAAGGCATCAAAGGTTGGCAACACAGCCTCATACACACCTGAGATTTTGTTTTTTTCTGTTAATATTCTACAAAGAAACATTTTAAAGTAATATTACCGCTATTCATTTTCTCCTCTTAGAAACAAACTTCTGGTCACCTGACTTGAGTTTATTTCAGCCTTACCTCTCCTGAACAAATGGGATTAGCGTTCACATTTGTACACACTAGATGCCTTTGAATGTACTGCACAAACAGAACAGGCTGACATAGCCCACTTAGATACTTGTGAAAAGTGACTGGAGATGTTAAAGGGCACATTTATCATCCACTAGTCTTCTTATTATACAGTATTTACTCTTACATATCAAGCAGATTCAACAGGTTAGCATGATAGAAATATTAGACATCTCTTGCAAAGCCTGAGGAGCACAGGAGAAAAATGTTTCTGTAATTGCAGAGCTGAAATCAGGGTCTCAACAAATTTAAATGCAAGAAAAGATGCAGACAAATGAGAATTCACACAAACTGGGTGCAACATGATGTTATTGAGTGGTTATCTTTATAGAGACCTTTAGAGGAGACTGAGATGTTACTTCTTCCACAGGAACACTAAATATCCAACAATACTTCCAGTCCTAAATTAATATTTTCCCTGAAACCCCTGAACATACTCTTTTTTCCTCCCATCATCTCAAAATGTGGAATATTAGTTGAGTGCTGGTGACTCTGCCCTGCACCTGACTCAAATGCTTGTCTCGGTGTACATGAAAAAAGAGCAGCTGTCCTAAAAGTAAAGTATTATTTAGTATTTAACTAAGTCTTTATGGAAGACTGCCCATTGGAGTGCAACGCAAATTAAAATATCTCCCACCTTCTACTCCGCAAATCTGCTCTTCTCTGCATCTTCAGCTGGAAGTTTCGCACACTGTTTGGGACTTTCTGAGGCTATTTGCGTGGAGCAAGTCAGTTAAAGACAGTCCTGCTCCACGTAGTCATGTTTTGACAAGAGCAAGATTCTTCCATGTGCCAGGTAGCACAGGGACAAACACCTTCAGAGCCCCCCATGTATACAATCCCAAGTATGCAAGCTGTGCTTGCCACCAGCCTCCCAGCCCTGTCCCTCTTGCTGGGATTCCCAATGTGTGTGGCACAATGTGCCTGCCCCTGTCCATCATCTTCATCTTCACCCCTTGGCTCTAAGAATAAAGACTCCCGTGGCCCCTGGGGTGCCTTCTCTTCTCTGCTCATTGCAATGAGGATATGAGTCTGCAAGGGTCCTCAGAGGATTTTCTGCAACTCTTCTTCTTGCTATTCCCTCCGTTTTTCCTTCTTTTCCTTTGGGAAAATTGAGATGCAGATGTTCAGCATAAACAAAATAATCTTGTTCTACAGCAAACAAATCAATCAACCACTTACTGCTACCAGACATGTCAGTGTGGCACGTACAGTTTTTGGTAATGGTAGGGACAAATATGGCTGTTTGAGAATGGCTTTGCATACGGCCTGGAAAAATGCTGAGCAAAATAGCTACAGAGATAAAGGAAAGAAGGAACAGCTGTGCTCTCTGGATCACCAATAAAGTATCCCAAATTACAGAATTCACTGCAGTACAAATGGAGAGCCCAAGGGTCAAACAAAATGGAGTCTTCCCAAGCTTCTTTCTCGGAAGGGCATTTAATAGTTGCACACGTATCCAAGGCTGGCTAACTGCTGCTTCTGCCGCCCGAGAGGAATGTTTATGGAAACTAAAAGAGGCAAAAGTAACTAAAAGAGGAGTAAGAGATGTTCAGAGTCAGTCTGTTAAGCACTAAAATGTTCCCCTGCATTTCTGCAGAAATGGAACAAAAATGGCGCTGATTGCTTTTGGCATGTGCCTAGGCAGGGTGCTAAAACAGAACACATGGCAGAGATTTCAGATACTTCTGTCAGGAAGGAGAAAATTAAGAATACAAAAATTGTGCTCTGCTACCCACTAACCAGTGCTCTGTGATAGTTATGCCAGTTAAAATCTCTGTCTTTTCCTGCCCCTGGCAATCAGATTGTATCAGCAAAGAAAATAATGAAAAGGAAAAGGAATGTGTAAATATTGCCATAAATTACATATTGCTTTTTTCTATACAGAAGTATCTGACATTTTAACTGCTTCTGTGAGGAGCAGAAGACTCAATAAAAGTCTCAGGTTTGCACAATCTTAGAAAAGCAGTAAATGCATTAAATTTTTCAACAAAATTTGACTGTACTCTCAGGCTAGAGATCAACTGATAATGTACAGGGAATGGAAAAGAATCACCTTTATTAACCAGAGCTTTCCTCTGAGAAGGAAGGGTGTGTTTTTATCAATTGGTATTCAGAGCTGTAGATCAGTATGTGTTGTAGTCGAAACCATCAAGGAATTATCTACCCAAAATATAACTATGTAAGACAGTCATTCTCTGGGTGGGGATTTCCACATGTCAAGAGAAGTTTAGGCTCCCAGCACAGTCTCTTTAGTTTACAGATGTATCTATCTGACCCAAGATAGCATAGCCTAAACATGGCTGAACAGTGCCACTTCAGACCCTGTGAGGGTATCCAGGGCAGGCGGTCTCCCCTAGGTCTCAGGAATTTCTGCCAGCCCTTAGGGGACATTTTGGAAGATGGAGACATCTCAAATGGCAGCTGGTACCCAAATTTAGGCATCTTTCTTATTTAGGATGAGCAGGACAGACTTCTGGGTTCCACTGACAGTATTGACTGGGTGTCCACTGACCACTCAGCACCAGCTCATGTGCAAGCACCCATACATAAATACCTGAAGACAGATACATTATTCAAAAGCTAAATACCATCCCAGTTTTAGACCTCATTAAAAACTGCATAGCTCATATCAGGAACTGCACCTTAGATTCAGGTCACGAGTAGCTGTGGCTCTTGAGTCTTCTTGCTGTAATGTCCTTTTCATTTCGATTGAGTTAATCTACCTCCATGGCCTGCCAGGAGCAGAGCTGAGCTTTAGGGCCCACACTTCCACATGAACACCAGCAACGAAAATGATGTTTTTGCTGCTTTCGTAGCTTTCACAACACAGTACTTGAGAATCCCAGAGTCCTTTTTTACCAACATTTTCTTTAGAGACTGCCTGCAGGGGAGTAGCTACTGGTTTTATTCCATTTTGGAGAAAAGTGTGCAGCTCAGGGGTCATATTTTTAAGGTAACACCATCACTGTGAACACACACAGCCCAAGCGAAATTTTAAAGCACCTCAGACTAATTTCAGATGAAAAATTAGGCTCTTTGCATCTAAGTGCTTCTGAAAATCCCACTAGGGTACCATTTGCCGATTCGTTGCGTAACTTGCTTGTAAATTCTGCTATGGCTTGTTCAAGGTGACATACAACTTTTGGATGCTACTTTTCATCTTCTTGTCTCCTCAGCTCACTTTAGTTTTGTCCACTAATCTTTTTGCCTCCCTGACCCCAAACCCAAACTCATTCCTGAGGTCCATCTGGCATGAATGCATCACGGTGGGATGAGGTCTGGATGGTCAGTTCATTTGCTATTTTCCTCTGCATACAGCAAGACTGAAGGGGTTTTTCCTCATAGCCCTTCACTCACTTTGCATTTTTGCTATTAAAAATCTTCCCACAGTCTTAGTACTGTGCTATGGATTACTTATATCTGAATTAGCCACTTAAACACTTCCAATGAAACAGGTAACACAATCTTTCTAGGTAGCTGCCGTACCATAGTTTCACCAGAAAGTTAAGGAAGAAAAAGGTTATTAATATCCAGCATAAATATTTGCTGCAAATACAAACAATTCCTGTTTTCTTCTAGCAGTAGGAAACTTGGAAAATGATCTATCATTGTTGTCTTTCTAACCACTTTTTCCAGATGTGGAAACAGCAAAGAACATTTTTTTCTCTTAAGAAAATAAATCCATTTCCTCATAGTTTTAAGCTGACTTCTCTAAAAGTTTTCTCTCAAAGTTGCTGTTATTTGACATAGACCTGATTTAAAATGGGGGATGAATGAACATGTAATAGAAGATGGCACTAATAAATGAGAAATGGTTTAATCCACCAATTAGATACCAGTTTTTGCCAGGTTATCTCAGGAGATGTTGGCCTGCTGCCTGTAAGCTTCTTCAAAAACACCTTGTATGCCTTCAACAATATATATAGAATGATGAAGGTTTCAAAAAGGAAATCTCTTCTGAACGTCAGAAGTGACTAATTTCCTGCGTATCTTGAACAATTTTTCAAAGCTGTAAAGTATTATACAGGAGAATTAGCTCATAGCTGTGCTTGATTTCCCTAGCCAGTAAATTCAAGCTCTATCTCTGCATTTTAAAATGCTTTATAATAGGAAGTGAACTCCATAATTCATCATCCCACTTTCTCCTTATATGAGTTTAAAATTCATCTCCTCATCTTTTATGAGGTAAATAAGCAACAGTGAAATTAAAATAAGATTTTTCATTATTTGTAAGAATTGTTATATCCATAGAAGGGTTATCAAAAAAACAAACAAAAGAGCTTGTGGGTTACAAATAGTTTAGAAAATATAATGCAATCCTCATATTCAAAAGAGACGTGATATACCATATAAATGACAAATGTCTGTTGTGAAACTACTAAAGGTGATGCAGACAGCTTTGGACACCAACAAGACACTTGCTGAAGAAAAAAAGCATATCAAAAACTTGCTTGAAGGACTTGGAAGAGGTAGTAGAGATATGCTTCAGATAGTTTTTGCCGCTGTATCAATAAGGTTGACTTTCTTTCTTTCTTTGGAACTGCATGTGAGACAAGGATCAGAGAATATGTGGCTTCTGTGATGGAAATGATTATTCATTTCATATTATGGAGTTGCAAATGTGTTTTTCTTGCGAAGAAAACAAAAATCAAAAGAGTCTGAAAACAAAACATTATTTTTTTTATGAAAACAACTTTCAGAGCAAAAAATCTGATCAAATGGGAAAATGAAACAAAATGCCCACCTTTTGAAAAAATAAAAAAACCATATTTCCTGACCAGCTATGTTCAATTCAGGTGTACAGATATTGGTGAATAAAGCAATAGATGGCGTTACTTTGTGGAACGCATTACTTCCAGGAATGACAGAAAGACCGTGTTAAGCCTAACAGTTCTTAAAAAAAAATACATTATTATAGCATTTAATATTAGATCTACCTTTTCTCTTTGTTGTACATAGTCATAGAAGTTCTGTCTCAAAATGTACATTTTATCTATTTTTCTTTAGGCTTAACAAAAGATTTGCCAACAATTATATTGAAGAAAACTAAAAGGAACAGTTAATCTTCTGTAATGCATGGGATCTCCCCAGTGGGTCTGCTACTGGGAAAATGCAATGCTATCAAAATAAAACAAATCATAATGGCAAATTTGTGCAACCAAGCTTTTTATTTTTTCTGCATAAACTTCTTGTTTTCCCTGCACACTTAAATCAAATGACATTTTAGACTTTTAGGGTAGTTCAAGGCGAAAGTAGAAAGCAGGAGTACCCAGTTTCTAATGGAAACAAACTTTCTGCAAACCCTGTCTACCAACCCTTCACCTTACCTCCCCTACACAAATTCAAACCTAGCTGCTTGTCAATAATTAAATGCTACAAGGTGGAATGGCAAGACCCATAAAAGCCTGAGATCATTTTGCTTCCATGTAGTAGGTATATAGCCAATAAATATAATTCTAATTTCTCTTTTTTTATGGCCCCAAAATGCTATGAGATTTTTGCAAGCACAAAGTTCATGGTACTACTATCAATATAGAGCTGAGTAGATCCAAATGGGCAGCGTAGTCAGCATGTGGAATCTACAGAATATGGCCAAAACAAAGTTGAACCTGAAAAATGCTCTGCAGTTTATGTAAATTATATAGCTCCAACAACTCTAAAGAATTTACAAATTTATGTCAAATCCCACTTGTCAACCAGCTGATCCATAATGCTTAGCCATAATCTGTACACCTCCTCTAAAGAGTAAAACATGGTGGTTGACATGCAGAGAAAATGTACTAAGCAGTTAATAACCACTACCGCTTGACAGATGTTTTCTTCTTACACATAATATCCAAACAAATAGTAATATAAGAGTTTTATTTTCTCTAGGATTTTTCATGCAAATGTAAGAAAGATATATGTTACTTGTGTTGTTCAGAACATCTGACAGTTCTGCAGTATGCTAGCAAAGCCCAGCTCATATAGCTGATTCAGTGAGTATTAATATTCATTAAAAGCAATAATACAGTGACACTGCCCTGATTTACAGGTCTGGCCGGAAAATGGTGGCAAGAGTCAAAGCTGGCCCCGAATTCCCTGTCTGACTCCTGACTCAAGCATGCATGTACACCAGCCCACAGCTCACTATGTCCTGCTATTAAAGGAAGTCTGCTTCCCATGGAGAGCAATGAGGTCAGGACATGATCCACTTCAGTCTTGATGTCTTTGCCCTACAGCTTGCACTACAAGAGCTGTGGCTTGCCGTGGACTTGATAAGCTGCTTCATTGACACACTGGGGCCAAAGTTTTAAAGACCGGTGAATGAGATGCTGGAAAGCAGTGCCATGGAAAGGGACCTGGGGGTCCTGGTTGATGGCAGGTTGAACATGAGTCAGCAGTGCCTTGTCAGCCAGGAGGGCCAACCGTGTCCTGGGGGGCATCAAGTACAGCATCGCCAGCTGGGCAAGGGAGGGGATTGTCCCATTCTGCTCTGCACTGGGGAGGCCTTACCTTGAGTGCTGGGGGCAGTTTTGAGTGCCAAAATACGAGAAAGTCATTAAGCCATTAGAGAGCTTCCAAAGTAGGGTCATGAGGATGGTGAAGGGCCTTGAGGGGAAGTCGTATGAGGAGCCGCTGAGGTCACTTGGTCTATTCTGGCTGGAGAAGACTGAGAGGAGACCTCACTGCAGTTACAGATTCCTCGTGAGGGGGAGAGGAGGGACAGACACTGATCTCTTCTCTCTGGTGACCAGTGACAGGACCTGAGGGGATGACCTGAAGTGTCAGGGGAGGTTTAGGCTGGATATTAGAAAATGGTTTTTCACCCAGAGGGTGGTCAGGCACTGGAACAGGTTCCCCAGGGAAGTGGTCACAGCACCAAGCCTGACAGAGTTCGAAAAGTGTGGACTATGCTCTCAGGCACATGATGTGACTCTTGGGCATGGTCCTGTGCAGGGCCAGGAGCTGGACTGGATGATCCTTGTGGGTCGCTTCCAACTCGGCATAAGGTGAGGGTCCTTGACTATCAGCAGGCAAGGTTCAGCCTTGAGCTGGGCACAGATGCCCTTTATTACACGCCAGGGGAGATTTGTTGGCCTGGGATATTGCCAAATCACCCACTTCCCAGGAAAGTTTCTTAGATAGCAAGCTAGAAGTCACTTCTCTCTCAGGGTGTCCTGAATTTCTGCACAAAAGGGTTTAAGATTAGTTGGGCCATCATTAACGTCAAAGCTCTCTGCCTTGAAGATGAGGTCATAAGTTCCAGTCCCAGCTCCCTAGCATGTTTGTTTATTTTATTCACTGGCTGTTTAATATTTAATATATAAACACTACTTAGGACAAGAACAGGAATCCACAACTCATGCTTTTTAGGAAATTTCCTCATAATATTATTAAAGACATTTGCTGTTCTTGTGTTTTCTGGCTTTTTGTAGTGGCTCTTCATTTCTTTGCTGAACAACAAAAAGACTTCAAGGAAAAGGGGAAGTGTCTCACAGATGCCAAGATCGTATCTAGTTTGGATAGTGTAGAGGGGCGGCCCCCAAATATGGGAGCTCCCCCCGCCCCCAGCCCCGTCCCCTCAGATGACTCCTCCTGGGAAGAAGACTCCGAGACCACTGTGTAGCTCCTCCCACTGGGCGGAGTCACCTGGCAGTCCCAACCCCTGTTTCCAGAGAATTCTGTTACCTTCGGTTATTGACTGGTTGTAAGTTATGTATTTGCCCCCCAAGTTCTGTAATTTGTCCCCCCGTAGTCCAAACCCGCCCTCAGATTCACCCGGTTGGCTGTTTCCCCTAAACCCCTCCCAGTTTTCCCCCCAGTTATAAGCTCCTGCACAGCCGTGTGCGGGGGGCTTCTCCAAGCTCTCTCTCCGTCGCCTGACCCCTCTCGGTTCCCCCCGAATAAACGGAGCTTTGGAGAACCTCAACTCCCGCGCTCTTCATCCTTCTGCTGTGTCGCTACCTAGCACTAGAGGAAGCCTGACGGAGGAACACCCTCCTCCCAGCGTCAATCACCGGCGTCTCGCCTGCGCTTCTCCCCTCCGGAGCCGGCCGCCCCGGTATAGGGAAGAGTCCAGCGAGGTCGAGGGTCAGACCCCCCTCAGATAGCTCTCTAAGTGCCCCAGCCCAGGCTAGAGAGCACCCCCAGCAGTAGGGGACCGATTTGGAATACTACAGGATAGTTTCCTGATGCATGATTTTGAACTTCTTCAGCACTAAGAACTTGTGTGGGGTTGTTTACTGTCCCCAGAGTGATCTACCCCTGGCATGCGATCCAGGTGAACCACAAATTAAGTGATTTCTCTTTCCTGTTAATTAATAAGGTAGTCTCGTAAAAGTAGGTGATGCTTTTTTGCTCATTTTCACAGATACACCATAGGTATATTTTGAATACCTTTGATTGCGTTTTTCAAGAAACTAAATAGCAAAGCGAAACAAAAGATCTCAGCTTGGACTCAGGTAAGACACAGAGCTGCAGGAAGGAGAGTTTGGTGGGATGAACTTTAGTTACCTTTGCAGTTTCACCAGCGTTTTCAGACCTGAGGATTTCTGATTTTTCCTCCTCAGGTGGCATCCTAAATTCTGACCACATTCATTTTAAAAATTCAGTTTAGAAGTTTTCAGCTATCTCATGTTTCTCTGTCTCACTTTTTCTTGTTGCATACAGCTAGCACCATTTCCCTGCTTATGAGTGGGGGTTTAAGAACAGCTACTGAAAACTTGGAAGTTTTTGTGCTGTTACACATTTCCTTGGATGAAGTTTTCTTTAGGATTACTGGAGTTCTACTCTTGCTGCTGCTAAGTTAGATCAGTATCAGCATACACATGCAGTGGGAAACTGGGTATGAAGTTTTCACTCAACCAGGAGAAAAGAAGGATTGAAAATGAAGCAAAGGACAAAGAATGATAGAAAAAAGTGAAGGAAGAAGTGGGACAGCTTTGTTCCTCAGAGTCCTGGAAAGTCATATCCACAGCAATAACTTATTATTGCAATGCTTGATTTTAATAGATGGTAAAAAATAGTTTCCTGCAAAACTTAGCTTTTCATGGTACTGCTTTAAATGGGGTCCTTAATTTCAATTGGAAGTATAAGCACTTACTCCAGTGATTGTGTTGGAATGACAAATTGAAAGAAATATGAGATTGAAAAACCACAAAGTGGTTAAGAATGTTAAGAATGCTCAACTGAACAGAGAAAACAAGGTAGCATCCCTCCAGAAGAGATCACTTGATCAGTATCTCTGTCCTTACTCTGGCAAGATGCTGAAAAGGTCTGAAAGCAAGTTTCTCCAATACATTTTAGCTGGGTGATGAAAGGATAGCCTGTGTAGAAAGAGTATTTTACTAGAGCTCATTAAAGGACTTAAAAATTAAGAATAAGGCTTTGGTCCTGCATTCAAAAAACAAACTTGAGAAATGTTTCCCATATGGAAAGCAGGCTGAAAGAATTGTACTTTGAAGAAAAAAATCCCTCCTAAACTAAACCAGACCTGTCCTGTCCTGTCCTAACCTGAGTATAGATGAATATTTTGTGTGCTCCTCTGAGATACATTACTTCCAGGATTCTTTCCCCATTTTAAGTAAGGAAGGCTGGAAGACAGTGCATCTGATTTAAGCTATTTTACTGGGAATTTCTGCCATATTTTGAACATGTTCCAAGTAGCAGTTGAGATATAAATAGCAGAATAAACAAACAGCTGCGCAAGCAAAGTTGAAAAGTCAGAGACCAACAAGATTATCAGTTGTTTCTGCAGTACTTCCAGCCTGCTCACATACCAAATGTGATATCATGTGACAAACAAATTCTTTATTGCCAGCAGCTAGATTTGGCATTTCTTCATTCCCTACTTACTCATTCTGAAGACATTTTTTCATATTTTCTTTCTGAAAATAGAGAAATCTATATTAAAACCACCAACAATGAAAGTCCCATGGTTTTGTTCAAAATTCCTGGTTTATACTTTGTATTTCACTTGCTTTATGGTATATTAATAAACATAAGGACAGTTATGTGTTGCGAAATGAAAGTCCAGAAGTAAAATAAAATGTTCTCTCCCTTCTAAACCTACTTTTATTCAAGGCTCTGAAGTGGGAAGATGTCTTTTATCCAATATTTTTGTGCAAATACTGTCTATGATAAAATAATAAGCAGGCATAAGAGTCTCTGTATCCCATATTTGATTACGAATACTACTCCTTTGGCATTTCTTCCCTGACTATAAACACAAAGAAATAGACAATCCTGCATAATGAAATAGCTAGAACAACAAGAATGCCAGTCTTTTAATGCTATCTACAAATGTAAGTAAGTTAAAATGTATTTACTGATTGCTGAATAAATACCTGTCTTCACAGGGTTTCAATCTGAGTTTATGTCCTCTAGTTCACAGGAATTTTTTTTTACTAAATTGACTTAAAGCTTTTTAGTTTTTAATGGGCTATAGTGTATGTGACCAAAATATTTAGATCTGTTAACATTTTCCAGAGCTCTGGTGCAGAAGATGATTTATGATCCTTACCAACAAGGACCAAAGTTTCTGCTGAAAGTACTGTGAAGAATCACATTCACTTTAATGCCTTGAAATTAAGCATAAAATTTAGCTTCTTTCATTTATTTTACTGCCAGTTTCAATAGTGTAGTAGCAGCATTTGAATGCATTGCATTAGTGTTCAGTCATTAATGGGCAAAGGATGTTAAAGTGTATTTTAAAGACTCACTGCCCAAAAGTAATTTTTAAGCTGCTTTGAAATTCCTCTTCCTGTTTTGACATTATTTATGTATTTTGACTTATTTATTTCAGTGGGAATGGCCATTTGCCCTTTAAATGTGCCAGTCCTTTTTTGAATCCCAGTAGTTTGTTTTCTAACTTTGGTGTAGGTCTCCTCTGATTCAGGTTCTCAGGTCAACACTGAAGTGATTCTTTTTAAACACTGCTCTTTCATTGTTGTTTTCTTGAGTGATGTTGGCATTTGAGGATCCTGTAAGTATGATTGCAGCTTGAAATTGGAGAGAGTTAATCTAGGAACACTTATTCTGCTACCATTAAACCACAATCTCATGAGATGAGCTGAGAGGAAAGTACAGGATGCCCAAAATATTTACTATAGTGGACAAGAAATTGGAACCCTTTGAGCTCTTTCCAAGTACTTGTGATGTTTGACCTGTCCATTAGTCATATTCAGTCTATGATCTCTGGAGTATCTTTTATAGGAGGTGAGCTAATAGCCGCAAAAGATGGATAGTCAGCTAAAACCCTTAAAGAGATGCAGTCTATCAAAACAAGATGGAGTTTCTCTATATTAATAGTTTAAGTAATACACTAATATGCCGATTACCAATATCAACATACTGTAGAGAGGGAATGGGTATCATCATTCCCATCTGACAAAAATTATATCCAGCTTTCCAAGGTCACCCAGGCATGACATAGCAAAGTTAAGAGTAAACTGAAAGTCTAAGAAAACATTGCTTGTGATCAGCCAACAACAGCCTCTGTAACAAACTACTTGCTATCTAAAGAGTTACAGCATGGGGAAAGGAGAGAAGCAGAGCAGTGCAGTGAAGGAACAGAGGAGAAGCAAAATGAGATGACTTCCCCAAGGAAATTCAGTGACGGAGCCAAACTCAGAGTTCGCACACACCACTTGCAGTCATGCTCACCCCACCTGTACGACATCCATGGTACAGTGCAGAAGAATGTGTTTTCCTGGGTGTTGATGTTTACGGCACTGAATATCCAGCCCATCAGATACTGTAGAGGACTCTCCTCAGACAGTGTCAGGCAAGAGCTGGAAGGTGTTCCCATTACTTTACTCAAAGTCCTGTAAATATAACTATTTATCCCAGTCTCTATGTGCTGATTGCTCTCCCCCTTTCACTGTCAAGAGCTTTCCTCTCTCCTCAGACAATGCTGTCAGTAAGTTCTCAGCTTAGTGTCCTTCACATTGCTCCTGACACTTCTATTATGTAGAAATACCTTTATACAATTGCAAAACTCCTCTCAAAGCTTTTCTTTGGAACAGTTTACAGTGGTTAACAAACAGCCTGCTATTTTTAATTCTTGCTGCACAAGTGAGTAAGTCAGAGTTAAAATAATTATCTTCTATCTGTATCTAGCTATGGTCTCCAGATTTATAAACACTTCAAGGCAATCCAGGTTAAGCAGAACGGTATCCATGCACTATTGAAATACAAATGGGCCTTTGTTCATGTTTCTCTCTCTTTAAGTCTGTTTAATCTAGAACATGATCTTTGCATGCATTCAGTCAGATATGAGAAGAGATTTGTGTCAAAAGCACTGGCTCAGAATCGTTCCTCACCCCTTGTTGGGCAGGATATGTCACTGAGAAATAAACAGAACTTCAGGAACAACCAGTTTCCTCAGATAACAAAAACTTTACAGAAAGAATCAGTATGGAGTCTGCTCAGATCTGTCAAGAGAGCATTCTTCTTTTATTGTAGAAATGGTAAGATTAACAGTAAATATAGATTATTGCTGGTATATTACTCCTGGTACTGGAACTAGTAACTGGTAGAATTAAGAGGAAATGAAGTTTTCTTAAATATTCTTTAAATTATCTCAAATATTCTATGCTTTTAATATAGCAATGTACACCATGTTGGTTTATTCTATTTACAGCAGCTGAAATAATATATCTTCAAGATGATGATTCTTATCATAATGATATATGTACCAGGACTCTTGTTTTGTAGCCAGAGATTAGGTTAAATTTGTAAATGCAGGATTTTTTGTTCTTCAGCACATAATTTTGGTCCTAAATATTGAATATAAACACATACTTTGACCTCTTAGTATAAAAATAAAGTTACAAAACCAAAATTATCATTGACCTCTTTCTCTAGAGATATGATTGATGTTATCAGGCTTAAAAACTTGAGAAACTTTCAAGTAGTGTGGATACCTCCTGACTCTGTGATAGCAAAAGTCCATTTATGGAATTTTCTTTTATTTTACGACAGGTACAACAACATGGAGAATCTGACACCTAGTGTAGATTATAATGCTCATGTAGAAGTAGAGCAAAAATCTTGAGATTTGCTTACAGAAAGATTTTCTCATCTTCCAGCATTTAAAATATTTATTACTGTATCTTTTACTTCGTCTATTCCACCAGGATGTCTGAAGCTCATGTCTGTGTGAGAGACAAGATGATGTACCTCATAAAAAAAAAATGCTAAATATTTTCTTCAAAACAGAAGCATGTCACGCCTGGGAAAGGAAGCCTGACGCTTTTTATTCTCAACCTTTAGTATCATAACATTCACAGTAATGAACCACTTTACATCGGGCTTTGATTACCTGGGGTGAGAGGGGAGGTAATGGCTGACGTGACTATCACTACCTTGAGCTCTTCGGCTATTATCTCTTCCCATCAAATGCAAATCTCTAACCAGATTATGATTTTCTGTCTCTCTTTTCCTATATATTGCAGTAAGTCATCTGAGACAGTTAAAGGAACCAGAATTTTAGATTTTATTTCCTTCCACTAATCTTGTGACATAAATTCTGCTCAGCTTAAATTAAGCACTCAAGCTGAGCTGCCTGCTTTGCATGCTGATCTGCCAGTTGTCAGCAGCAAGCACAATGGAAATCAAAACCAGTATCTCAATATTTGAACAACTATTATTGTACAATATTGCAGGAGTGCAGCCTCTTAGAGAATGGCTATATATTGAGGGTATGAATGCTGTGCCTCTAAAGTGCTTATGCTGCTGCTTCTAGACAAATGAAATACAGAACACATCAACGCAACAAACAAGACAGAAAGGAGAAATGAGATGTAAATTCTTACAGTTCACATAGATATTTAAATGCCATCTATAGTTAGAATTGTCAATGACAAGGTTAATATCAGCAGCATTTCCAGGAAGAAGCTCTGATAAATTTGAAGGAAAATGTCACCTTGTGTCTTGTCGCTTGCTCAAGTTAATCGGAAGTCCCAAGATGAAATGCAACATAAGGAATTCCATCTTCTTGTTTCATATGATAATAGGGCATTTTTTTGTGACTACAATTTGGTCTCAGTTGACTTGAAAATTGCTCCAGACCATCATGAAGTATTTAAAGTGATAATACAAAATACACAAATTTTACAACATCTGTTTCTCACTTTGTTTTGCATAGTTCAATTTTCTTCATTCCCAGGCACTAACATTAACTTTTCAGGTCTGACAACACAATGTTCCTTTTCAGGTTATAGCACCTACTCCACAACAGTTCAGTCAAAGTTCTTTTGAAAAAACTTTAGTTCTTTTATTATATTTCAAATAAAGAAGAATCTTTAGGGAAATAAAGAAGCATAGATAAAATGGGCTGTCTCCCCGATCTGTCTGAATAAGTGCAATTCAAAAGTAAAGCAGTGCTAATAAAATAGGAGAATGAAACACTAAAAAGGACCATTGAAAAGTGGAATAGAGAATAATAGCTTTGTTTTTTAGAGTCAGCAAGGGGCTTGCATGTTGAAAGTGTATAATGTCAAATGAGCCAGATGAAATAAGTATTTATCACTGGCTAGCACAGAATGAATTCTGAATGGAAAGCAATTTTCAATTAACTGGTCATGCCACAGTTACCTGAGGTTATGTTGCATAATCAGTCATGAAGAAGTGTTATTTGCCTACTGTCTATGAGCCAGATGGTTCCAATACTTATTTTAAAACTAAAATATGATTTAAAAAGAGGGGACAAAAAGGCAAAACTTGACTCCCACTGCAAAAAATGAATAAAAGAAGTCTGTTGACTCGATGTATAATTTCAAAAGATTTTGAAGATAAAAATTATAAATGTTGGCATCTAACAGCAGAGAGAAACATGGCACTATCCTTCTAAACCAATTCCATTGCTACTTTTAGAAAGAAAATGATTTCACTCTTGTTAATTACTGCAGGCTATGAAAGTGGAGAGAGGAAATTAAAGTGGTATGTAAAGGATGCATGCAGATGGTCTGTTAACCCTCTTTGTATGCTGAAAGATGGTCAACAGTCCCCTAAACTAGCATTTATATTACAACATTTGGTGTCTTTTAGCATGTGTCTTGAAGTGATTTCTCTCCTAGGGGAACCAAAATTTTGCTCCTCTGCCACCTAGAACACCTTTGCAATGGTGCTGCAAGGCCCTGTGTTGCCTAGCTCTCCATGAGCCTGAAATTTTATGGAAAAAAGGCAACAAACTTGATGAAGGGTCTGGAGTACCAGTCTGATGAGGAGCAGCTTGGGGGATTTGGAAGTGTTTAACTTGGAAAAAAAGAGGCTCAGGAGTGACCTTATCACTCTCAACAACTGCCTGAAATGAGGCTGTAGCCAAGTGAGTGTTGGTCTCTTCTCCCAAATAACCAGTGGTAAGACAGGAGGAAACACCCTCAAGTTGTCCCAGGGCAGGTTTATATTGGATATTAGGAGAAATTTTTTCACTGAAAGGTTAGTTAAGTGTTGGGACAGGCTGCCCGGGGAAGCAGAGTCACCACTGCTGGGAATATTTAAAAGATGTGTAGATGTGGCACTTAGCGACATGGTTAAGTGGTGGACTTGGCAGTGTCAGGTTAACGGCTGGACCTGAGGGTCTCAGAGGTCTTCTCCACTCTAAAGGATTCTGTGATTCCAAGATGGAAAGGCAGTCAGGGACAGCCATACATAAATCTGCTTTGCAGCACCTTAGACACAGCACACGACTGAGACCAGCCATGGGTACCGACACTGCTGATGGAAAAGATGCAGAGGCTGCCCTGTCCTGGTACTACAATGAATCACCCCACACCCCACGAGGCGTTCTCACACAGAGACAGATGGAGCTGCAGGCACAGTATCACACATTGCTTTGCAACACAGACAGAGTAAATGTCCCATCCTGCATTTCCTTGCAGAGGGACATACTCAAGCATGATAGAATCAAGATTTTTCAGAAAGGATCCATGATTTTGGGTTCCTCTTGAGCATAACATATAACTATGCTAAGCTCGCTCCTTCCCAAATTTGAAGTCCTGACAGTACTGGGATCAATGACAATTTATCACTGAAGGTATGTATCAGACCTAATTCCTTTACAGTCTCTTGAGCTGACTTTACAATTGCTTAGGGCAAAGAGCTTTTTTCTCCAAAAAAAGAACTCCCAAAACCTTTGTAATATAAACAAATATCAATAATAGTCATGTCTTGGAGGAGCCTATGTTTCCCATGCCAAAATATTCAGTTAAAAATTGATATATTCATGAGGCAATGGGAGATGATGTTCATAATAATTTAAAAGATTCTTAAAATTTAGCTTGCCTCAAGTAATAATAAAATGGATAATTGTATTAATTTGATTTAATACATATATAAATGTACAAGTGACTGTATTTGTAAAATATCAAAGAGGAATTCTGTTTCCCACAAATACAAATATTCCAAATAACTTGAAAGGAACTGCCCATGTGCTTACTAGTAAGCATGTGCACAAATATGTGAGGAATGATTGCATAGTTGGAGGCATTCTTTTCAGAAGGTAGCAAAGATTGTTTGAAATACAAGCACTGAATCGGCCTAGAATTTCAAGCACTTTACAAAACTAGTTAATTATATTTCATGTTTACTGAACTCTTAATCAGAAGAGCTCAGCATCTTTGCAGTAATTAATTAATTTTCCCTTCTGACACTACAGTGAGGTAGGAAAATATTATTGTTCCCTCTTATAATTTGAGAGAAGTCAAAAGCAGTGCCTCTCTTCAGTGATGCTGCAGGTCACCAGCTGCCTCCAGCAGCCTGTCTCAGCACACTGAGTACTACTCACTTGCTGTGTGCTTTTTGCAGGTGCTGGAATTTTTTTTCAAGCAGTGACATACAAGAAAGTCAGAAATAGCACCTGACAGTGATGACTTTGAATCACTGAGCTAACCAGTAGGAGAACATTTTCTCTAAAGAATGTTAGCTAACTTGTAAGGCACTTCTACAGTCTCTTTTGCAACATCTTTATTAAAGTCAGCTTCAGACACTTACCAGTTGCTGATAACCCAGTGTGCATTGACACCAAGGTGAACAGAAGGGAAGTGCTAACAGACAGGATGCTACAAAGGGAACTGAACTCTGTGAAACAGAGAAAGCAATTCCCCGGGAAGGGCTAATGGGTGAAAGATACGCCTGCATCCCAGTACGTCCTATGGTTGAAGCCCTCCTGCTAACTAATGTCGTGCTGATTAAATAAGATGCACTAAGTTTACTGACATGGTTATTATGTATCAGATACCACTTATCTCAAAACTTATGCAAGAATTTCAAAGTACTGGTGGAAGTGTAATTGACATTCAAGCAGTGTAGGATATACACAGGAAATGCACAGTGTGTTGTGTTGGGCTGGAACAGCTTTTGTGATAGAACAGGAACAGACATTTTCCTCTTAACCTGCCTACACGTACCAAGAGCACGAGCTGCACACCTCAGTACTGTTGGTTACTGTGTATTGTTCTTCAACTAGTGGGTAGCATAGTAGTGATGTGTCTGATGTAACTTACAGGTAACGTGCCTGGTGCATCCACTCACATCTGCTGCAACACCTTCAGGCAGGACTTGGGGACTGCTTTACAGAAACCACTTTGATGACACTACTAATATATTTCATTCCCCATTTGTCCTTCTGTGCAGTTTTCTACAGCTACCACTAAGAAATGCCAGCAGCATTTGGGAGATGAAAGGAAAAACAGTCTCTACATTCCTGATATTCCTGAAAACACTAGTCAATCACTGGCTTATCTTCTGCTGTTAGCTGTCACCACAGCTTCTCTTTGGCAACTTTGCAGGGAAAGGGCAGAAAATCTGACTTGACTCCTCTCATAAAATAGCAGGTCCTCATCTTCTAGCTTCTGTCTAAGGTCACAGACAGGGAATATTTGATAAGAGTTAGCCAGTAATCCTCTCAGAGATAAGGATTCCCTCCTTCAACTGGATACTGCAGGGGTTTCAGTGGCAGAGGAGGATCTCATCTGCTTTCCCTCCCCTATTTTTCTGTCTTCCAAGAATGGAGCCATAAAAATAGCTTTGAATACTTACAAAAATCCTTTGAACATTGCTGGGAGTCAATGGCTGGTATGATCCAAGACTCTGTGAAGAAGAGAGAAAGTGTTTCCTGAGGTGATGTCAATCAAATACCTTTACAAGTAGTGGCTTTGGCTCATGGCCAACATGTGCGCAAGGACTGTATCAATGGCCCAGTTAGATGGGGTTCATTGTTCAAGATTGTCGCACATCTTTCTCCACTCTTTTTTTTAATCAAATTAGCTCTGAACAATTGATTCACTTTTCTTGAAAATACAGAATGGCATCTATTGAGGCATCATTGATAAATGAAAAAGATTTCTTTCTCTTCACTTCCAAAGGTATATAAAGCCATGATAGAAAAGATTATGCTATATATATAAAAAAAAAAAATAGAAAAATACTTGGGAAAAAAGATCTATAAGACTGGTTTGGAGCTTGACCCTCACCAAGTTCAGTCCTAGCTCTGCTGCAGAGTTTCTTTTAGATCATGAAAAATTCTACAGTTTATACTGAATGTAGAATTTTCTGACACCTCTGTTCCATCAAGCCATTTACATTAATTTCAGAGAAATAATTTAAAAGGTTCTTAAGAGTAGAAGCTTATTCTATGTGCATGTACTAAGTCAATTAAATACACTCATACTCATGCAAAAATATATATATAAATTTTGTGTATATGTACATGTATGTGTATATGTATAAGTATATGCAAATATATAATAGATATAATAAATAAAAATAATCCCTGTATTTTGTGATGGGTATTCCAGTCAGAATATTCCAATGCTCTGCCTTTCTTAAATTCTCCACTTTCAATTCAAAGAGGAGAAGTTGAATTGCATTTCTTTTCAATTGTAAAACTTATTCAGCACTTTTGGTACCAAGATGGGATTGGTACTTTGTCAGAGCAGTAATTTAATGCAGGCCCACACACAGAAGCTCAGACTAAAAATGCTTCATCAACAATGCAGTATTCCCTCCTCCTGCAGTGTAACTGCTCTTCAATTTATTGAAACCTGAAGGTGATTCACTGGGAAAAGAGAAAAAGTCATCTTGTCCTGAGAGTCATTCATAACCCTAAAGATAAAGGGACAAATCCAAAGAGATCCTGAGGACCTAAAACAATCATTTGAAGGACTGAGGTACAAAGACACTATCTACATCCCCTCTGTAGCAATAAGGACATGTAAGTGTATTGAAAGTCTGCAATAGGCCTAATTGTATATTCTTTGAACTTTACTAACTATATTTAATATTCAGATCCTCCTTCTATAATTCATTTGATTCTTGGTGCTATAGAGAAAACTAGCTTGTGATTAAAATAAATACTCAATACACAAATTCAGTACTATTATTCTGCTACTTGTATTTAACTTGACAAGCCACATGGTTTATTTGTCAGCCAGCAAGATTCATTATTAGGCACAAAAAATCTTCACAGAATTTATTGTTTCTGCATCATCTGAACATCTTGCTCCACAGTTCTTAGAGAAATGTGTGCACATGCATAGATGTCAGCCTGTAACTAATTAATAAGGGTTTTTTTGGTAGGATGAATCAAAAAATGCAGCCCAGGAGACAGCTATATATAGCTATTTCAGGACCTTGATTAAGGAAAGGTGCTTTACTTTGTATTTGCTCCACAACAGACTTGCATAGCAGAAGAGCTGCCCAAATAGTTGTGAGAAACTCAGTTGTGAGAAACTTATATTTCCCCCACCACTCTCCTAATGTTTTCCCTGCCTGAACATATCTGTAGCTGGATATAAACTCTATATTGTGACATAGCCTCTCAACAGGTTTTCCATAAAGAGAGCTTGTTCCTGTGTTTAAATCCTCTCACTGGATGTGTGCATGTTTAGGCTTAAGATTGTTAAATCTCAGGCTGAAGAGAATTTGTGTCTGGTTCACATCATTGCTCTTCTGGAGGCTTGAACTCACACTCATCAATTGGTCAACTCACCTTTTTTGCAGGCCTTCCCAAGGTCCTTCCAGCCTAAATCCCTTGCTTAACTCTTCTGCCCATCAAAGATGATGCCCTCCAAGAGACCCTTTTTAGGAGATTCCTCAGCATCCATACGGAAAACACCATGGAGGCATGAAGCCAACTTCTGTCACCACTCATTATGTGAAGTGGCAGCTCAGAGTTTGGAAGACACTTTATCCACACACTTTATTCAGGGGCCAGAAACACGTGGCTTTGAGAAGGAAAGCAGTTCTTCAACTCCTCCCGTGTATGGATCACCAGGTTGGGAAGGCAGCCACCCTATCTGCAACAGGTTGGTGCAGGCAATGTTGTAGTCTGTGTCCAAGCCTTCTCTTCCCTCTACAGTGCATTGAACACTTCTGGGTGAAAACTCAGCACGTTATAGAAATACTGACCATCTGGGACAAGAACTCAACAGGAAAAGGCCCGAATACAGCACTCTGCTGGAAATGTGTTATCTCTTGAGTAGAAGCTATTGAAAAAGCTAATATTTTCCAAGGTTAGACAGCACAGCAGATGCTTGTCTGCACCTTCAGTTGAAAAGACAGATTAAGGGGCTTATGAAAAGGGGAATGACAGAACCATTGTGAGAGCTCCCAAACATAGGCAGTTCCTCTGTAAACAGTACCCAAACAAAATCCTCTTTGAGTGACAATGAATTTTGGTCCTGTACTTGTATTTTGAGAGTGTATTCAAAACACCTCGCACAGTCTGTGTACTCACTTGACTCTGCTTCCAGCCATCGGCCAAATTAGTACCATAAAGTAGCTTTTTTCTGTGAGTTCTGGCTTTGTATCACAACAGAAACGTGTGCGATTCCAGAGAGTCATTGAGGAGTATTGAGGGGGCCAGTTTTGGCCAGATTGTTTTCCAGACGAGTCTGTTGTATGCTGAAAAGCGTGACAATGCTGTCTGAGAATCTGGTTTTCTTTCCAGGACCTTCAGGCCACCTAATCTGCTATCATCACCAGTAATTAGAACACTGGTTTGCAGGACACTGGATGCAGTGGACTGCATAGAATTGGTTGGCAGTGGGAGGAGAAAGTATGAACAGCAGACTGAGAGGCTACAACACCACCAGGGACTGTAGCAGGACTGTGGACAAGCCAATACGAACTAGTCAAGTGCTGATCACATTTGATACCTTCAAGATGCCTACATGATCCTTCTGTCCCACTGAAACATCCCTTTGATCACCTTTTTTCTGCTGCCTGTTGACAAGGTTTCAACAGAAGGATGAGTTTCAGGTAAGGGCTGGCCTGGGAGCTAATTTTTGAAACCATTGTGGCTGAAAGGAAAGTCAGGCTTGGCTCTCCTGCTTCCTAGGGGAGCACTGGAAGTATTAGGCTATTAGTTACATTTAAATATTGTAGAAAGACTGCAGCCAGCTTCTACCATTTTCCTGTCTTATCCACAAAGCTGTGGCTGAGCTACAGAAAGACTCCAACATAGTTCACAGAGTTTCAATGTGTCCTATGAACTGAACTTCTTCAAGCATCTGGGAAAGACAGGCAGATCCATATTAGTTACAAGGTAGGCAAAATGTGTCTGGTTATGAAATCACTTTAAACTCCCCTCAAAACACAGTTCAGTATCTTAGGCACATACACTGGGAAAATTTAATCACCATAAGTCTATGACAGAAGACAGTTTTAATGGTTTAATTACAGATAGTACAGCAGCTTTATTGATAAGTTGCATACAGTTCACAAAACAAATTAAAGAAAAATGCTCTGTGAGCCACTGTCCCTCCTGATAATCCCATGCTGTGATCCTTCATTTTTAGTACCGTCTTTATCGCCCCTAATATAAATACATTTGTTTTCATAAAGGTTCCAGAATTTGGCCCAGAATAACATTGTTATAGACCAAATAACAAGGTTGGGTTTACCTCAAGCAGTGACATTAAAGATGGAAAATTCACTAAAAAACACAGGGGAAAGTACACAAAGAAAGTAATGTCAACATTTTATTTGTGCTGAGGTAGCTTGCCTTATTGTGGAATAGTCAGCTGAGATATTTGCAGTTAGTATAGTGGCATTTTTCAGTTTTATTGATATTTTAAACAGTAGGAACAAGGAAATAGCAAGCAGCATCATTTACATGTCAGAGCATATCCAGATTACACAAAGGCAGCAGCAAATGCCAGGAGTTACAGTTTGAGCAGCTGCACAGAACCCAGAAGTTCCATCAGTCACACGAGCACTGCGAGTCGTGCAAGCACCAGGAAAGTGATGTTAAAAAGGTGACAGGGAGGGGGGAGTGTGTGATTTAATGTGAGCCCTCTCCTGATGAAGGAGAAGGATGCTTGCCAGTAGTGAAAGGTGGATTGTCAGATGGAGAAGCGGGTATATATAGGATCTACTGGTGAATAGACCATACTCATCACTGCTGCCCCCCTCATGCAACATATGGATGGTGATTTTGGCCATCAAAGATGGGCTACACAGCTCTGCTGGCCGCTTGAATGGGAAGGTGTTGCTGGGTCTCTTCAGGTGCTAAGGAAGATTTTGTCTGACTGAATTTATGGTCATGACAGGTTCGATCACAGATGGGCCCTAAAAAGAGACTCAAGATGCTCTATGAGGAAACAAACTTGAAACAAGCACACTTTTAAAATAGAGAGTTGACATCTAAAGAATTAAGAACTCAATGTATCTTGCAGCTTCCATGACTTACTGGAGGACGAGAAAACTGACACTAAAAGAAAACAAACAAAAAAAGCAACCAAATTTTAACTTCTTGCTTAGTTTTATGCTTGGTGCAAAGGAAATGATGAAGCTTATATTAATTTAGTAAAATTAGCATCCACAGTGTCTAAGTAGTAGGACAAGCATATGCAATTATATCTGACTGCAGAATAAGAGCACAGAGTTGTTTTTTCATCTCTTCTTTATGTTAAAGAAACAGCTGCAATTTTAATTTTTTTTTAGTCCTAATGAATTTCTGCTGTTTGGAAAACTAAATAAATGGTTATAAATGAGCCATAACATAACTTTTTTCTCAGACTAAGCTACAGAGAACAAATATTTAAATGTTCTTTAGCTTTCTGATAGTAATTCTGGATGAGACAGATGGAGATGATAAAGTTTATTTTCAGAATTTAGATGTAAGCATTACTATCTGTCTAAAACCTCCTCTTTTCCTTCTCCACTCTTTGCAAACACCTCTTCATTCAGGTGCATCACAAAACCAAACTTGCTTATTTATATAAATATGCATATCAAACAGCTCATAAGATGATTGCTAAAGAACAACTACTGGGTTTTATTTGCAAATTATTGTTATAAATTAATATGAATTCTTAGAAGGAGATATTACTGTTCCCTATGGCTAATTCTAAAATAAATAAAATAGTAAGTGCTGGATCAATTTTTGAAAGGTTAAATAGTCAAACAAGTTTGATCACGTTTGAAAATCCACACTTAGACTCCAGCTTTGGAAACTGAATTGGAAATTTCCCTTAACTTACAGCAATTACTGATTGCTTTTAGACTACAACTAATGTAGAAGTAGTAGTTTATGGTATTTTTGGACATATGCTTTTGATCCCTATCTGAATGAAGAAATTCTTTGATAAGAAGCAGTGGAGGAAAAGATGTAACACGGCCGGACTTTTAAACCTCATCATTTATTCCACTTGTTAGTAACTCTTATCCTACAACATCCATTTCTCTGAGAGCAATGACACTTTGAGAACTCAGACATATTTTAAAGCTCAGTAGTCAGTGGGTTTGTAGTAGCATGTCAGTGGGATGTAGTCAGTGGGTTTTGCATGGAATTATCTGAAGGATCCCAAAGGAAAGGAGGTCTTGGTTGTGCTGGTGAGTGCAACAAAGTGCTGAGCAAATTGTCAGCCTGCTGAAAAGCATCCAGTCCATCACCATCCTTGCAGGACAGGCCTTCATGAATTATTAGGTCCTCACTCCAGATTTCAAGATCAAAAATACCATCAGTATCCACACACACACACTGTAGCTGCTGTCATTACTTGTTTTGTTATTGCACTCAATCCTGGGGAAAAAAAAACCAGCTAGAAATTACATAAATTGCCAAGTTGGCGGAACACTACCCAGAGGTGCACTGCCATCTTCCGGGAGATTTTATCAAATTTTTTAGTCAGATGAATTTGTCATTTAGTCCAGTCTCTGTCCAGTGAGTGAAGATGTTGATTTCCAGCTAGCCACCAGTACAGCTAAAAGATTTGTATTTTGATTTTATGATCTCTTGCTTGACACAGCACTAAGAAATAATCATAGTCACAAACTAGATTTATGAGCACTAATGCATCAGACTGCTCAGAAAGATCTTTCTCGTGGCCACAGAAGGCAAGAGATCACTGTAAAACATTATTTTTAAATGAAGTGTTTAGAAGTTTTAACTAGTGGATCTCCTATCCAATAAACCAAAGGAAAACATAAGAAAGTATTTGGGTTTCACATCCAGTCAGAGATTGAGACATATTAGCTGATCTTAAAATAATTGAAGTTATTTTTGTATCTATTTTTTCTTGATGATGCACACTGACCCTCTGGAGCAGAGTGTTAATAAACATTCTTGGACATATCAGTTGGAAATCAGCTTCATGAAGGGATGTGTGCCTCTAAAAATATTTTAGTACTGCTAATAAAAAGTCTGGATGTCTCAGATGAAAAGCAAACACTCTGGTCTTTCAAAACATTTTTTCTCAAAATAATTCTGTTCTCTTTTATAGAGAACGTAGAAAAACACTGCCAAAAATCTCTTGCAGAAATCACATTAATCTGTAAAATTTTTAAAGCTAATGTCCTGCAGTGCAGATGTAAGGAAATAGAGAAAATAAAATTTTACTCCATCTTATTAGGTAAGTAAATGTTATTAAGTGAAACAACCTGTTTAAAAAACTTAAAATATCCATTTTACTGATCCTCAAAACCCTTCAATAACAATACATTTTGCTGCTTATATTGATGAGCAATGGACATGCAAGTAACTATCAGCAATACCAAGGAAAAACAAAAAATGTATTACGGTGTAATTCTTTTATAATCACCAAACTCAGCATGTTTCTTAACTCATACTCTTTCTCTTCTATCTCCTTTAATCATAGGCTGGATGTATGTCAGGCTGAGCATTGGAAGGACTGCCATTAGCTAGTGCTGAATCTCATATTTGCTCTTTAGGCTAATGAGCCATTCCCAAGGCAGTTTATCAGTTACTGCACTCAGACTCTCAGTCACTCCACCAGGAATTGCACTCATCAAAACAGATTTTAAAGCAAATGCTTTGTCTTGCAATGAGATTAAATGTAGCAGCTACTACAGCTGATAAATGCTGGTAAGCTCAGGACAGGACACAAAGATTCCAGAGAGATCAGTGACTCCTCCTCCGCCACCACCTTGTCACAGCTCAGGCTCTAAGAACAAGGTTCATTTGTTTAGTGCTGTCTGCTACCAGCTGCTTTTTCCATGTCTCCACTAACTCTGATCTCCAGAGAAGCTCAGCTGGGTTCTCTGTCCTGTGTTTTGAGGGCAAAGGTTAATTACAATCAATTAGGCTACAGTGATGGCGTCTAATGAACTTGACCAGTCATGAACCTTCAGACCTTCAGTGACCAAGAATATCTGTGATGTTCAGAGATGTCAACTAGAGGTATGTTCCAATCACTGTTTATTCAGCAACTTAGTTTGACCATTTTGTTCCTAAAACTGAGAGCCTCTGGGAAGCTCACAAGTATGAGTGTTAACTACTGGGAAAGGCCGCCAGATCCAAACAGCAAACTCTGGTGAAATACCTTCTTATTCTCCTACTATTATCTACCCAGTCAAAAGGACCTTGCAAAGAATGGCAGTCACTGGGCATAAAGAGAAGTTCACTGATGATATCAGGAACTAAATCCATCATCAGTGTTTCCAAGGAAAGCTTGTGCACACAAACAGGAATTCACTGAAGGAGGCATGTTTCTCTGAAGAGTTATTCTTTGCCATAGATACCCTCCAGAAAATTTAGAACCGACAGAGAGCTACCAAGGTTAAGAGGTACCAAGGTTTGTTTTGGGGATGGGAGAGATCTGGGAGGAATGGATTGCGATGTACAGAAATGAAATTATGATCTAAGTGTCCATGCTCACTCATGTCAAATAAAAATGAGACAATTCAATTTGAAACTAGGACCAGATGCATTTCCAAGATCCAAGCAGGTT
Source organism: Eulacestoma nigropectus (assembly GCA_013397775.1). Lineage (NCBI taxonomy): Eukaryota > Metazoa > Chordata > Aves > Passeriformes > Eulacestoma > Eulacestoma nigropectus. Next base: position 46,798 of record VZTE01001008.1, on the reverse strand, counting down.
TCTGGGGCTGCAGATATTTATGGAAATAATTTGCTGACCAGATAAAATCAATCCATGGTTTTGTCAAAGCCAGCTGTCACAAAGTAACAAAGTAAAAAAATTGTATTTTTCTAATGCTGATAGAGTGCTGCTATCCACGCTCTCAAGAAAGGAAAAAAAACAAAAAAACAAAAAAAAAAAAACAAAAAAAAAAAAAAAAAAAAAAAAAAAAAAAACAGAAAAAAAAAGGATTAAAAGGATTTAGAGACAAATTTCATTAAAAGCGGGATATAGAAGTAGAGTAGATCTGTCTTTGTTTTCCAGACAGTATTACAGTAAGACATAATGCCCTTCCCCTGGAAAGACCAATGTGCCCTGTGGGACAGCTTCAATATTCTCCTCTGTTGAGAGAAGATGCAGAAACCAGGATGGCCTAGAACACAGGACCTTTCCAAAACCAAATTTACAAATACTTCCCATCCACGGGGATCAGAAACAGAAGGACCTGGAGAGTTCTGTAGTATAGGGGTTATTAAAACCCACCGAGCAATGCTGTGACTACTCGGGCTCCTCACTCCTCTCAGTTTCATCTGTAAATCTGTGATGGTCTTTGTACCCACAGTGAAATTCAAGCAGTTTTTCTAATGTAGATGGCAGCTAACAAGAAAAGTTCCGAAAAGACTGCAATTTGTAAAACAATTGCAAATTGATTTTCTTGTCCATGGAGACAATTAACTCCTGATCTCACTCTTTGGCTCCAGACTACACGCGTCACTCTGAAGAGTTTACAGAGGAAGAAGTGCTTGAACAGCTCTCTCCATCACCTCTGCCCTTGTCCTTGCCCTCCTCCCAGCTTCAGCCTGGCAGAGGCTTTGCCCTGGCCTTCCCAAACTCACCCACCAGCTTTCCAGCAAGACCTCCTCTGGCTGGGAACCACAGAGATGCCTTGGTTTGCCAATGACCTCCAAAGAACAAACACACAGCTCATCCCAGGCTGGGAGAAGTCCTGTCCCCCCTCGCCCTGTCAGAGGGCTCAGATGGGCTTTAGATTCTGTTTTTCTTTCAGCCCAAGCCCATTTGAGCTCCACAGATTTGTGTTGCTGAGAGCAGGGCATCTGTCACAGCCACCACAGCTTCAGCTTCCTAGTTCATTCCTAACAATATTTTTATGGAAGGATCAGGAAGAAATAAAGATGTTTTGATATAAAGTATTCTGAATTATTCTAATAACTGTAGTGTTTATTAAAGATGCACATTCATTTGGGACACAATGAAAATTCTGGGGTTTAAGAATTATTTGAGCACCACCTACCTGAATATGTCAAGCAATGAAAATGAAGCACCAAAAATGATTAGATACTTAAGCAAAAGAAGCAATATACTTTTTGCTGACATTTGACTTTATACTGTAAGTGGCTTTTCTATATTCATTTAAGGATAAGTCTTATGACTGAGTAGGGATAGATACAGGAAAAAATAATTGTTTCTTTACACCTTCAGAACTTGGAAATGTTATTTTAAGTGTTTACAAAGGCATGGACTGGAATACAGTTTCACAGTTTCTAGTGAACTAATCTAGAACAAAAATGATTGCTCACTTTCCCACAGGAAGAAATCCTTATGTTTCACCCATGCTCCCTTTCTTGCATGATTAACGGATACTTCTGAATCAACAACACATGACCTCCAGTAACCATTCACAAGGGGCTAAAGTCATAAATAGATACAGTCATAAAAATATTTATCTAAAAACAAAACAACTCTCAAATCAGCTGAGCGACATGATAGGTTTGCTTGGCACATTTTAAGATATAAGGATTGACTCTTCTCACAGCTTAGAGCCTGTGCAGTTTTCTCAGATAATCCATGCAAAAAAAGCAATAAAAGATCTAACAACTAAGAAAAACAAATCAGATATAGTTATAAATATCTGTGCTGGTAATGAATACAAGCTGGTTATGTTTCACTGAGAGCAAAAAATAAAATTGCAGAGCAACTTTATCATGACTTTCAAACAGTAGTGCAGAGCTCATTATTAAGCTCAGATCTCAACATTAACAGAAAACTCATTTGTAGCAGCATCAACAAAGTCTATATAATATAAATATCTATTAATAATAAGCAACTACACCAAAGACATGGATAAATATAGCAAAAGACTATAAATAAAAAAGGCTGCATGTAACTGCCCGAATAGGCAATGCTGGAATTTAAATCTTATTAATGTTTTAATGAAATGAAAGTTACCTTCTATCAGCACAATGTTCTCTAAAAGTTGGGAAGCACCTGGAAATGCCTATTATGGGTACCAGCTGTCCTCCGAAGAGGCAATCTACCCCCAGAAGCTGTATTCCAAGCAGATCAGTTTTTTCAGTTTTTTTCCTTAAGTTCTATATCTGTTGTGGCAAAGCAGAGTTCAAAGGTTTGCATTGCCCCATTAATTCCCTCTGGGCTTTATCCTGTTGCCAGTAACTCCCATGTCAGGGTTGTTGGCTCTTTTCTCCTTTATCAAAGTGAGAAAGGATGTAGATCTGCACAGCCAGGTGCAATGAGTGCTGCCTTATTTTGGTTTTACAAAGAAGAGGAAAAGTGTAGGGGGAGGTTTGGGAACCTATTAGAAATATTTTCCTCTCCAATTAAGGAGTTATGCATGTATTCCAGCTCAGCTGGAGATGAACTAAGCAAGAAAACTGGCCAGGCTCAGAGAGGTACAACAGCATTTATAGTATAATTCACAGATTAAATACTCGCCGGTGGGACACAGAGATGGAATTTATTTCTTTCCTTGTGGAAGGAGCTACACGGTAGGCAAAGCACAGAAGAATAAGACTGTCATGTCCCTGACTTTCTTCTATTCATCTTTCACATTCAAACTTTACAGGCTGCTTTAATTTAAACCATGTATCTTGAAGCTTTCTAGCACTTAAGATAATTAGGTGGCACAGGTGATGTCAGATGTTAAATACAATGAGATTTCATCATTCATACAGTGAATGATGAAGCTCTGCAAACCACAGATGTCTGGCATCTATTCAGGAATTAATTGAAGTATTTTGTTCAAAATCACAGGAGACAGTGCAAAGTTTAATGATTATGTAGCTGGCACTTCTCAAGCACGCTCATGGACTGGCTGATGAACAGGTCAAACACTGTAAGATACATGAATGTAAGCAAAACATAACAAAGACAGTTAGCTCCTGAATTTAAAATTATAGTGGTTATATTCCGCAACCTTGAAACTGGATTTGGAGTAAGTTCAGTGCTTAGAAGTAATTTTAAAAGTAATAATGCCTCTAAGGAAAGAATTGAACTTCTAAGTATAAAATGTGTTTATATTTCTGCTATCAGCACACTGAATCAAATTATTTCTGAAAAATAAAGAAAGTATGGAAAAAAACCTGTCTGTCCTGACTAAGGAGAAAGAGATTGGATTTCACAAAACTAAATGGAGTCAAGGGGTTAAGTACAGGGGTTCAAAACACTTGAGGAGATAAAAACGTAAACTGACGTATTCAAAAGAGCCCAGGGAAATTAGACTTTTGTATTCAAACACTGTCAGAAAACAAATTTTTCTGTTGACATGGAAATTGAAACAAAACCAAAACCCATTCACAATCACAATGGAAGGGCAGGATTTTGAAATTTCCTCTGGAAAAAAGCTTCCCGGGGAAAAAAAAAGATTAATTCAGAGCTATAAAAATACATTGCTTCTGGCAGATGAAACAATTTGTACAGGTAAGGATCTGGATTTCCTTTCAGTAGTCCAGCTCACCTCTATTTACATAATTAAAATGATAATAGCTATATGATAACAAATAAACTATAAAAACTTTCTCAGTACTGGATGCAAATATGTGCATGATAAATCAGACAGATCACAAAGAAGGCATTTGCACTTTGACTTTTAAAATCAGAGAGGAAAAAGAATTATTAGAGATTCCTTACGACTATGCTGATGGCAAGACAAATCATGTGTGTGTAGTGCTCACATACCAAAATCATCTATACCAAGAAAAATTAGACAAACACCCCAAAGACTGGTAGTAGCCATGGAATTCGCTCTCATGGCAGACTGTCCCTGTGTCTCCATCATGCTCCCAAGGACCCTTTTACTGAGTAAAAAATTATTTCACTTTTTATTGACATGTATTCCCAGTTTTCTCCTCAAAAGTCGTTCTTCCTGTTCCATGGAATACTGGCCCATAACACCAAGTACATGAACCTTTCCCCTTGAGTCCAAGCGAGAGTCATGACAGCAATTCAATGTACGAGGCTGGGTCTCATCATCCAGCTGTTTTATCCTCGGCACAGCCCAAATTCCCAGCCAGGGACACCTCTGGACACAGGTAGGTAGCCCAGTAAAGTCCTTACTGAAGCCTCTGAGTCAGGACCTCAGTGGAGCACGTTTTCCGACCCCCCACCAAAATGACAAATTATGCAAGTCATAGGTCGGACTCAATGATCCTGATGAGAGATCTTTTCCAACCTCACTGATTTTATGATTCTGTAATTTGGACTGCTGCCACAAGTATGGAGTCACTGAAAAAAGAGTTGGGTCTCCACCAAGGAGACAGTGATCCAGAGCTTTTCAACTTTTCAGGCTCACGTCTCTGTTCCATCCACTCAGCAGAGAATTATTATTACTCTAAAACTGGGTCATTGAAGCAATCTACTCTACCTTTACACAGATTTGTATCAGCATGACTGAGACACTGAGCAGCTGGAGCTGGGGCTGAGCAAGGGGCCCCAGGCAAACAGGAGGAATTCTTGAGCCACTTCTACCATCAGCCCTTCCTCTTCATTCTCCTTGGCTTGAGCTCTGTGCCCTGAACAGCAAAGGAAAAAAACCAAACCTGTGCTTTTCTTGCAAAAGGCTTTCATATACAGTAAGACTTCTCTAACTGACCAAGCCTTCTCTTCTCTAGACTAAACAGCATGAATATTAAATAATAATAACATTCCCTCTTGAGCTGACACATCCATTTAAGAACACTACAGCTTACCAGGCATTAAGCAGTTACTGGTTGGTGCAAGTTTATTTACTGAAGAGTACTCTCTTCAAAACATATTCGCTAATTACTGCAGAAAAACACACATATCCATTTCTAATTATTATTTAAAAGAAACAATAGTTTTCTCTCTGATCAGCCTTCAGTTAGATTCCCATCAAAGGAATCACACGAACAGATGGGGTCCAAAAGGCTTTTCGTGTGTTTTCTTTTTTTGTGCTTCATAACAAAGCTCTCCCTCACAAACTTGTTAAAATGATTTCCTTTACCAGGACGTGATTTTCTGGTAACTGCTTTTCATTTTCTGTCTTGAGCAAAGCAGATAATTCATTTCTCTTTACCAATAACATGAGTGATTGGTTAAGTGTCACGTACATCAATGGATCCATGACAGCAATCATGGAAGTGACAAAGATTTATTTTTTCCTGTATCTGACTTCTCCAAGGAAAATAAGCATTTTCCAAAGAATACAGCTAAAACTGTATGAGAGCAATTTTTTTGTGAATAGAAAATTCATTGAAAAAGGCTGTGACAGAGATAGAAACTTTATATCTGAATCCAGCCCACAGTTGGTGGGAATTTTCTACAAAACAAACAAACTGAACAAAAACAAAACAAAAAAGGCAGGAGGGATTTTGGATCAGTGCACATTTCATTGTGAAATTTTGTGAGAGCTTCTTGTTTCCAAAGATGCTGAAATGTTGCATTTTAACATATTCTAAAATATATTTTTTCATTGTGAAACTTTTTTTTTAATGTCAAACCAGCCTAAGTTTAATTAGATGCAAAAGAATTAACTCCTCAAATCAAATGAACCATTGAGTCAAAGTAAAAAAGCTCAAGGGGTCTTAAATTACAGATTTTTTTTTAAACAATTTGGTTCAGCAATCAAGTAAAAATATCCATTGTTTGGTGTAATAAATTATATTATTTTTTATATAACTGCAACAGGACAGCAAGGAGGACAATTACTTTTCTTCCCCCTCAAACTAATGTCTTCCTTTTTTTCCTTAGACATTTCATTAAAGATGTGAAAAATGTCTTCATGTTAAATAACTTGGCCAAAACTAAAATCAGCTCTTCCAATAAGCCCTCAACTTTTTCCACTTCTCTATAGTTAAGTCACCATTTTCCTGGTAATGAGGACTTCAAGAGCCCCACCCCACTTTTGACCACCACACCCTTGCTAGGGAAGGAGCACATAGACTGAGAGACCACTGCCACCCTACGTAGCTTAAATGTCAAAAAGAGAGGCAAAAGATGTGATGGAGACCAGAAGTGCTGGATGACAGAATGGCTGGCTCAGCATCACATGGAACTTCAGACATGGTCACAATGTTTTGTAGCCCCAAGCTGTTTCACCGTGGGAAGCGATCCTTGATCCAGCCCGGATCTGTCCCAGTGCTCCATGTCTGCTGTACTGCAATGTCCAAAGTTGTCTCTTCCTGGTGGAAGCAGGATTGGCTGCTGATCCCTTCAGTACTCTTGTTGCCAAATGATCACAACGAAATTCTTAGTGTCTACTGTCCCAGCACTTGATCTGCCTTCACACTGCCAAAGATAACTTTTAATTAAGGTGTCAAAATCTGACAAGATTGACCACAGAGGTGGTTTCCTCCATGCTGAGCTGTCTCAGATTCCAAACTCCTTTTTCAACTACAACATTCAATCACTTAATTAACAAGTGGTTCATCATCTCACTTGCCAAGAAAAAGGAATCTCAATCTCCACAAAAGGAGTCAGAGATAGAAAAAAGCCAGCAATTTTTATTTACTTGTCCTTAGGTTTATGTTCATGTTCAAATGTCTATATAACTTCTTTTTTGATGATTTCACCCAACAGTGATCACTTTGATAACTTGTGGAATTATTTGGCCATGAGAGTTTTTATTTAAATATTTTTGCTTGCCCTTTTTCACCACAAAAAAATCCAAGCATTTTTCTTCTCTTTTTCATCTTCATCCAAAAATAGTCAATCAGCCCATGTAGGGTCTATTCCAAGTGGCGCTTTTTTTTTGTGCTGGACTAGATTTGTGATGGGGAAGTCATCTGCATTTTAAAGGAATTGGATACTGAAATTGTATGCAGAAGAACAGGATTTTAGCAATACAAAGTGTTTCTTCTGACCTTATTCCCTTCACCCTTTCTTTTAGTTTGCTGAATAGCTGGGAACATTGGATGGATTATAAAGCCTGACACGTGCTGCAGGCATAGAAGGGGAGTGTGTGTTGCCAAAGCCCATTTGGATGCAATGAAGTACAGAATCAAAAGGAAAACAAAGACCACAAAGTGAGCTAGACTGTTCCCTTCCCAAAACAAATTTATTTCCCAGGTTACATTCCACAGTGGTTTATCAATTCCATAATGACTGCAAGAAGGGAGAAGGCACTTTGCAAAAGCTATGCTAAGACACACAGTTCTTTCAGCTTCCAAGCACAAGTACAGGCTGGGCAGAGGCTGGATTTAGAACAACCCCAACCCCTGGGGGTGTTGATGGATGAGAAGCTCAGCATGACTCAGCAAGGGGCTCTTGGAGCCCAAAAAGCCAATGGCATCCTGGGCTGCATCCAAAGCACTGTGGGCAGCAGGGTGAGGGAGGGGATGCACTGCTCCACTCTGGTGAGACCCCACCTGCAGTGCTGCATCAGCTCTGGGGTCCCCAGAATGGGAAGGACATGGACCTGTTGGAGCAAGTCCAGAAAAGTCCACAAGGATCATAAGAGGGTTTGAGCGCCTCTCCTATGAAGACAGACTGAGCTGGGGTTATTCAGCCTGGAGCAAAGAAGGCTCAAAGGTGACTTTAACTGTGGCCTTGAGTAGACAAAGGGGAACTACACGAGAGCTGGAGAGGGACATTTTACCAGGCCATGTAGTGACAGGACCAGGGGGAATGGCTTTAAACCGACAGAGGGTAGATTTAGATTGGATATAAGGAAGAAATTCTTTACTATGAGGGTGGCGAAACACTGGTACAGGTTGCCCACAGAACCTGTGGAGGTCTCATCCCTGGAAATGTTCAAGGCCAGGTTGGATGGGGCTTTGAGCAACCTGGTCTAGTGAAAGGTGTCTCTGCCCATGGCAGGGAGTTGGAACTGGATGCTCTTTAAGGTCTCTTCCAACCCAAACCACTGATTCTCTATTGGAATTGAGGAGGGCTTCAAGACATGGAAGATAAGATTTTCCAACAAAGCATCTTTGCAGCATGTGCACTCTACAGACATGGCTCTTGTCATCAGCCCCTCTTTCCTATTCCATTACCTCCTTCCAGTTGCTCTCATTACATCTCTTGTCAGTTTTCAGATCTGAGGAAGCATTTTAACACTTGTGGGCATTGGACTGAAAAGGACATTGTGGAGAGGGCACAGAAGGCTGCAGTCAGTGCCACCTAAGCAGCAGAGAGCCACTGGTGCAGAGATGTCTTCTTTCCACCCATCATCTGGAGCGTGGAGCATACAACAGCTGCGTGGCACATCCAGCATGCAGATCCCCTACCTCCGTCCCCAGATTCCTTCAATGCTTATTTTCATAGGGGCTCTCAGTGGCCCTAAAGGCTCTCTGAACTCTGAAGTTTGTTATGCCACTCCCATTCCTGCCCTGTCATTACTCCTATGACAAGGCAGAAAAGCCAGGCCAAAAAATTTTGAGCCACCTCTTCAGCTTCATCTCAGTATTTGCTTTCAAAGAACACTTGTGTTTTATAAACCCTTTCCAGATACCATAAATCTTCTTGGAAGTAATTAACACATTAGGTGGAGAACACAGATGTTTTCAGCAGGTGACAATACAGTGAAAGCAGGCCAACAAAACCCAGCAGTTCTCCTGCAAGTGCCTTTGGCAAAGCCCTACAGTCCCACTTGCCTCTTCTCCCTGCACACCTCTGAATGCAGCAGCTCCTGGGCAGATTAGCAGAGGTTACCTTTGGTGACAGACAGCTAAAAGCCTGCACAATAATGCTCTGACATGTCCGGTCAGTCTGTATATGGCTAGATACATAAAATTCCAGAAGCCCTAGACTCCCATTTACAGAGGCAGCCTAAGAGCCAGGAGTACATTACTGCACCAGAAAATGCAACTAGAACAGAACCAGATTAACATCCGAATTTTCATTAACCTTGCATTCACTGAACACTGCTAGAACATTAGTTTTGTGGCTTGAGATACGTTAAATGTACCATACCTATGCATAAATTCATATGTTGCTTAGGAATGCTTCTGATGAGTTTTTAAATTCATTGTCAAGGCTGAAAGGCTGAAACCTAAGTTTTTCTTCACATTCAACTGCCTAAAAGAAATCTGCAGATAAGATTGTCTATTATTTGATTCTTCAGTCAATACACAAAAAAATTTCAATGCAAAAGTGTGTGATGCCAAAGGAAAAGCACAGGACATAAAAATAAATGATAAAATCTTCATGAACCCCTCCACCCTACCCACAGATTCTCTTTCCAGACCTCTAACTGGAGTTAATTTAATCTTTAAAATACCCAGCAAGGGAAAACAGTGCTGTGGTTTTGGTATGCTATGTTTTTTGCCTTTAAAAAAAAACCTTGGAACAACATGAAAATTATTGTCCCAAGGGAAGTGGGGTGTTTACAAAAAAGTCATGTTCCTTTTAACTGCCTTAACTTTATTGTGCCCTTCTTTCATTCAACGCTTTCCATCACCACAGAACAGCAAGACTGTTACTCCATCCCCCTCTGAAATATTTAGAGAAATAAGAAAAAAACTGTTTTGTTTTCCACAGAAGAGGCTTATAAAGCCATGCTATCTGACACCAGGATCATTCTAGTTCATAAGGAATTCACTCAATGAGCATTCAACCAGCTTTTTGGCACCCGGAATTATTTATTCACCACTTTTTTTCCCAGAAGATACACAATCCAAATATGTAAGATTGCAACTGTGTAAACTGAAGAAATGGATAATTAGTTGAGTACTTAGGGTTACACCACCTGGAACAAAATTAGGTATCAGGACCTAAGTTGCTCTTCAAATAATTGATTTGAAAAAATACCTAAAGTCCTAAAGTTCACAATTCAGGAGCAGGGAAAATATTTTTCCATGAAATGCATGTCATTTGATGCTGTCAAAAAATAATATTGAGCTAGAGAAACTACTTTGAACTCTTTCACGCTGAGAGTTTCCAAGTTTCTAGGAAATGAGGTAGAAGCTGCAAGGATGATTTATAGCACATGCAATGCTTCAGAAAAAGCCAAAGTCCAGTCAGCCTGAAAGGCAGTGACAGCATTACATCTAGAAACTGGCTCAGAGAAGAGCACATATTGTAGCTGTAACTCAAAGCCTGTGGGAAGACAAAGACTATTCCACCTCATGGAATGGGTTCAAAGCTAAATACAGAATCCCACCTGTGATTCAGTAAAAACCCTTGGATTAACACAACACAAAGTAGCCTTCATATGGCTGCTGCTAAATGTCTGACCCCTCAACTTCTTCCTCACTTCTGCTTTCTCTCCCAGGTCTCATAGACATGTAGGAGGGTGGCAACACCAAATTCAGTGATACTGTTTTACCTCCCAAAAGGCTATTTCATACAGAACTCATTATTTTCCCACACAATCACAGCCCTCTCTAGGGACCATTGGCTCCACACCTAACTGCACCCAGGAAGGGTCTGCTGAGCAGCCCTTGAGGCTACAGGGGTCCCTCAGCCTGTATGGCCTGTGTCAAACATGCAAAAGAAGAAAGGGAAGCCTGCATACCACTGCTTGTCCATGGTCCCTTGCTCCTTCTCACCACTGAGGCAGCTGCAACAATAAAACAGCAGTGGCAGCTGAACAGTATTTCTGCAATTTCTCCAAGCCAAATTTTTTTTTCCATCTCTAATGCTGTAATTCCAGGACTTGGCTCCACTATTCTATTTGTATTAATGCACAGGGGCAGATTCTACAACATGATAGAGTAAGAATATTTTATATGGCTTACAAGCCAAGAAACAATGCAAATTTGGGTTATAACAGTACTGTCAGCATATTGCACCTGCCTCTTTGCCAACACCAGTTTGCTCCCTCTCATATTTTATTATGTGTTTTTTAAAATTACTATAGGAGGCTGAAATTCCACTTGTAGGTCATTACAGACTCTTAACAGACAGCTGGCAAGGCTTTTTGGGAAAGTCCAAATGAGATCACATGAAACCACACGGTATTGGTTCTCCTTCACTTAATGTTCCTCTCCCACCACCAGCCCTCATCCTGGGAACCCAAATCCTTGGCTAAAGGGTCATGGATTTGTTGGGGATGCTGCAAAGTCTCTTCCTTCCACTGGCATATGTGACTTGGAGAAAACTGATGTGTGTGTGGATGAAAGAACCCTTGAGCCACAGCCCTTGACCGAAAAAAACCACAAGCAAAGGCTGTTCCTTCCAATATATTCATTAAAAAGATATAAGATGTAGGTAGTTTTTCAGCAAAAGTGTCCTACCTTACTTGATCATATTATATATTTAAACGAGCTCTGTCCAGAGGGCAGATATACAATTACATATAAATTATATCTAAACCCAAGGAGCTCTGCCTTTACTCCTTACCTACCTGTAACAGCCATCAGCCCATTCCAAGGTGAATTACCACTCTTTGCACTACCTGAGTTGTGCCAGTGAGGTGGGAGGGCATTGCCCTGAGCTGAAGTCAATAACATCTTGTAGCTTGTCTGGAGACACACAGTGACCTTTTCTTCTGGCAGATTGTGCTTGGACCACAGGCCCACCAGAAAAAATTAACTACAACTATGCATGAAATTAAAAGAAAAGGTCTCAGAAAGCCAAGACATTTTGCTGTGCTTAGAAGAGACGCCGCTATTCTTGTGCAGCTGGAAATTGCTGAGATAGTTTTAATGACATCTGCTGTCTCTTGATTGACAGAGCATAAACATTTCAGAAATACAGGCAACAGCATTGCAGCCACACAGCACCAGACAGCATTATTTACTGACTGTGACCGAGCTACTGCTATCAGTCACAAACTGCACATCCAGCTCAGGGTTATTCTGACTTTGTTTGAGAAATGTCCTCTTCTGGATGAAGAGATATTAGCAGCTTCACAAACACTGTCAGCTAATCAAAAAATATTAGAGAAGTTCTCCACAGCTTAGTGGTTTTTTGTCACTTGCCCTAGATGCTAGGAATATGTGGAAATGAATAAATGTATTAATACACAGCAGCCTGTCAGGAGCCCTTGGCATGCTGTGAGCCCGTGTACTGCATTTGCCATTCAAATCTGCCTGATACTCTCAGCACTCCCTGACAGCAACCCGTTCACATGGGAATCAACAAGGGGTCTGCTTTTAAATGGTAATATCTGGCATTATCACAGAATATGCTGAGTTGGAAGGGACCCACAAAAATAATCAAGTCCAACTCCTGGCCCAGCACTGGACACCCCAGTTACCACACCAGGTGCCCGAGAGTATTGTCCAAATGCTTCTTGAGCTCTGTCAGACTAATGCTGTGACAACTTCCCTGGGGAGCCTGTCCCAGTGCCCAACCACCCTCTGGGTGAAGAACCGTTTCCTAATATCCAACCTTAACCTGCCCTGACACCACTTTAGCCATTCCCTCAGGTCCTGTCACTGATCACCAGAGTGAAGAGAACATTGCCTGCCCTTCCTCTTCCCCTCACGAGGAGGCTGTGGACTGTGAATTTCTACCTAAGCCATAAAGTGGTATTTCATTGACAGGCCTGACACTGATGTGATGTTTATTTACCCCACACTTATGTTCAATAATCTGAGCTACACCATGACTTTTCTTACAAAAAGCACTGCCTGTGCTCACTAATTTCATCCCTGCTAAGTTTTGCTTGCTGCTATCCAGGTGGATGGAACAAGCCTTTCTGGATTCAGAAAGACCCTCATTTTGGGACACAGACTGCTGGATCACAGGCTGGTTGGGAAAGGGGGCCAGGGTAGGAGCAGGAGAGGATGGAAGGGAGAAGGGAGATAAACACTGGTGGAAAAAAATAAAAACGGAAATAAGTGAAGATAAGTGTGGACTCTGTCAACTTCTTCCTCTTTTCCTTTCGTCTGAGGTCCTCTCATGCTTCTCCACCATCCCTTTTGACTGACAGCTTCCTGCCTTCTCCCATTTATCTTTTCCAATTCCTTTACACTGGACTTTTTCCTCTACTTAACCTCTTACTAACACATCTGAAAAAATGGTCCCAGGAAGGCAGGAGCTGTGGGCAGTGGGGTGATACCCCTGCCAGCTGGAAGCCTCTCAAACAGGGAGCTGCAATGCAGTGCAGTACTGCCTTCCCATTATACACTAGGGAAAACCATGCAAAGATGGATGCTCCTGTGGAAATATTGGATATCAAAAGGGAAGAGTTTGGCATCAACACAAAGAAAGCAACAACATGACAGTAAATTGTTTCGTATAAAAACAAACAAATCTCTCCCATACAAAATGGGAGGCATGCCTGAATGGTAATCTCTGTGCTTTGGTGTCTGAAGCAGAGCAGCTGGGTGGTGAGAATTTAGGAAACATTTTTAAAGCAAAAAACATGTGGTTCAGGAAAACAAAAACAATATCCATCATACAATGTTGACATTGATATCACAAATCATCAGTATGCCACTGTAGACCAAGGAAGAAGACAAATTCAATAAGAAACAATCCCCTAGAATGTGCAATATCTCAGTCTTTGCTCTCATCTGCTTCCTCCTGACACTCAAGGCTTGTGACACTCTCTAGCACCAGTGCATGTCACAGCACTGCACTTCTGCCTTGAGAGGAGTATCTTTTGGCAGAAAACACAGCTCACATCCTGCTCCCAGTTATGCCTATGTGAAACCAAGGTGCTGGATTCATTCCAGCAAAGGCATGAGGATACAAGAAAACCATTTTTAAGACAAAACTGATTTGAAAAAGGCCAAGATTTCATCACAGAAATCAAAATAGTGTACACTGAATGATACATGGATATGTACTTTACTTTCTGATGTATTCCAAAAGATTTATCTCACTGTGTTGCAAGCTGTATCAATGCATTAAAAAAGTCAGAGGAACATAAACAGTGTAACAGCCTTAAGACTGATTCATGAGTTTGATCAAAAGCTAATCAATTTTATGACAAATTACTAGTCCGTAAAATTTAATTCACAAAGTTGTATATTCTGTGATCCTTGAGTAATGCCTGATACACAAAATGAAATTTTTCAGTGGCACTTTTTCAACTATTTAATATACTTCCTTGCAGGTTTTGTTGCATTACACTATTTTTCATTGCTTTTGATATTCAGTGGCAGTGTAATATATCTTTATATGGAGACCACCAAGAGATTTTCTTTGGACAGAGAGTAACTTTTTTGCTGTTATTCTGCTGGTTCCTATTAGATTCATATGCACATACCTATTAAATATTTTGTATCGTTGCATCTTTTTAATGTTAATTGTTGAGTAAGAACAAATAACATTTGGGCTAACTTTCCCTTTTAGTATTCCTACACTAACTATGGGAAGAATTATCTTTAATTGTGAAGCATCACACCCTTACAACAGTCGGCAAATAACAAGCCAAATTTTGAGGTTTCTCCAAAACTCAAAATATTTTCAAGTCCCACATCACTATATTGATGCACAGCAGTCCTGAGGGACACATCTTTACAATGTCTAGGTTGATCCCATTCTTTTTGTTTCTCCATCTCAGAAAGAGGTTATAGTTCTGTGCCTTAGTAAATTTAAGTGCACCTCAGCTACTTAATGTATTTTGCAATAGAAAATCTGGCAGACATATGAAAAATCAAGCTTCTGCAGTGGCTAAAATCAATTGCCATCTTCTGGCATCTTACTCAGTTTTGAAGTCAATTCCTATGGAGTTTGATCTTCTTGAACAGAAACTCAGTACAGGCTGCTGTATTTGACCCAACAATATTAAAAAAAATAAAATAGTCAAACCTCTCTTTAAGGAAAATATTGACATCACAGTGTCTTCGATTCTCTGTTGCCCAGCATCTAATTTAGTCACTAGACAAATGAAAGAATATGAGTGTTCAGAAACACTATGGACTATACGGTCCACTTAACACTATAAGGTCCTTGAGCTTCTCCAGCACTGCTTGATGCTAAGCTCAAGGACTAGCTTTCCTTTAAATAGCCCTAGAAGATTCTGCTTGAAACACAGCAGAGTTAGCTGGCTGCTTAAGAAATCCCTGGAGAGAAGGGAACACAGAGCTGCAGGACTCTGCCAAGCAATGAGCACTGCTCCAGCCCATAGCACACACACCAGGAAATCTGCCACCACCAGCAGATGAGCTCTAGAAAAATGAGCTGAAATAATTTCAATACAGGTGCCCCCTCGCAGTGCCTACCCTACATCTCTGGTGGGCAACATATGGCAGAGAAGAGCACGTCCTGACAACTCCATTGCTTGGCACTACAGCCCTGGACAGAGACCCAGTGCAGCTGAGGTGCTGCTCACACTGCTCCTATCACTGAGGCAGCAACCCCCAGCAAGGAGCAGTGCTGGCAGTAGGGGGCAATAACTTCTAAAGATCACCACAGATGTTTGCTTCAGTGCCCACAAATCAAAGTCTCTGGGGAAGCCACCAGGGTGGCCTTAATCACAGCAGGATCCCCTCCAGGCACTAGAATTGCTCAGGGTCACAATGGCAGGAGAGGTGGCTAAATGGTACAAGAAGCTCATATCCTGCCTACACCAGACACTTCATCCTGGGATTTATGACTTAAACCCTTTAGGACCTGATAGAGTTTGGCTATGGATCCTAGGAAAAATATAGGCACAATGGGAATCATTTATTTTAACAAACTAAAAATGTATTGTGCTTTTGGAAAGAAATTAATAAATATTATGCTTCCATGGAGTAAAAACAATATGTACCAATATATTTTCTGCCTCAACTTAGGAAATGGGTTCCCAACTCTAAAATTACATAAATATGTTAGTGAGCACAGTTTTACATGTACACAATTCCTTCTTTTATCTAATGTATTTGCAGGTAAAAACTTCACTAACTTGTGCAGTAGTTCTTATATGTTTGTAATATATCTCTACCTGAAGAGCAGCAAATTATAAAAGCAAATTCTGTGTAAGATATGAGACTGCTGCAGGGAAAAAACAACAAACAAATCAAACAACAACACCCACAAAATCAAAAAAACACTTATCTCACATTTAAAACTGTTTTCCCAACTTTTTGTCCCCAAAAATGCATACCATTACTTGTGTAAAAACTAAACCACTATACAAGGCATATTTTAAAGCCTCGTATAAACAATGAAGCTTTTATGGCATCCTCAGAGCAAAGAATGTCCAAATATGGCTGAGAGTTAAGTACCCTGAGAATTGACTGCTCTTAATGAATTCACTGAAGTTTCTAAGTCCACATTTACCAAGAATCTGAAGAGAAATAAAGAGAAGTGAACGTGATTCAAGTCATTTTCCTGTACCATTCTCTAAAGATACCGTGTTATAAACATCCTCCATATCTTGGATACTGGAGGCATCTGTTGAATCTTGGTCGCTGACTACAATTCCTACTGAAGAAAGGCTAGAAATGAAGGAGTGCATCTTTTTTGCATAAATATCCCTAATGTTAAAATAGGGTAGGTCATTGCTTTTCTCTTTGTGATCGTTGTTGCACTGGTCTCTATCAATAGCTTTTTGCTTTTGGTAGTACTTAGAAAACTTATTGAAAATAATGGTGATTGGAAGTGCTACCACCAGTATTCCACAGATAATGCAGAGGGTGCCAAGCAGCTTTCCAGCAAGTGTGACCGGGTAAGTGTCCCCATAACCAACAGTAGTCATGCTGATGGTTGCCCACCACCAGCAAATAGGGATGCTCTGCAGTTCTGATGAGTCATCATCCTTCTCCACCGAGTAGACAAGCACTGAAAAAATAGAAATCCCAACTGACAAAAACAAAAGAAGAAGTCCAACTTCTTGATAGCTGTGTCTCAAAGTGGCGCCCAAAGACCGCAGTCCTACAGAGTGCCTGGCCAGTTTCAGGATGCGAAATATCCTCATTAACCGCAGGATTTGAACAACTTTCCCCATGTTCTCAATATCTTCACTTTCTTCTTCCTTCGTGTCCACAGCCAGTGTGGCATAAAATGGGATAATAGAGACGAAATCAATGATGTTCAGTGGTTTCTTCCAGAACTTCTTTTGACTTGGAGCAGTGAAGAGCCTGATCACTAGCTCAGCAGTAAACCAGATGATGCATGTAATCTCCACAGCTTCCAGCACAGGGTCTCCAATCTCCCTGTCATTGGCATCCAGCCTTTGAAATTCTGGCATGCTGTGAATGCACATGGCCACAATTGATGCCAGGACAACACTCAGGGATGACACGGCAATTAACTTGGCAGACAAGCAGTATGCAGGATTTTCCATTCTGACCCAGATCTTCTTTCTTATTTCACCAAAACACAGATTGTCAAACTTTTCTAGCTCTTTATCAAATATGGATGACTCTTCATTGGAGGAGTCCATACTGTCATTGCTCTTCTGATCCCAGTCTTTATCAGGACCTTCTTCTTTCCGTTCTTGGTACCGATTGCTGCAGCAGGAATCAATAAACAGCTCATTTATTCCCCAGTACTCTATTTCCTGGCAGAAGGAAAAGACACAAAGCTCTTCCATAACGTGAAGCTTGCCCGTATAATAAAAATTCAGAACGTATCGGAACAAGGAAGGATTCCTGTCAAAGTAATATTCCTTGTCTGCCACACTGTAATCATCACACAGTTCTAGAATAGCCTCTTCTGAATGGCATTTGAGAAGTTTTCCGAGTCTGGTATGGGGAAATCGGAGCAAGGTGCTTTGATCCACTGACTGCTTAAAGCCACCCACATTCAAGTTTATAAGTTCTGCATCTTTGCCAGGTCTGCGGAAAAATTCACCATAAACCATTTTGGACAGACGAGTTCCACTGCTGTTGCCCAATGAGATTACATTGAACCTGAAAAGAACATAAGATATTGTTAGAGCATTTAATTCAGTTTTGCTCTTTTGAGATATTCTTTTCTCCATCTCTGGTTACTGTGAAATGCTGTAACAAAACAAACAAAAAAAGAAACTAAATTATGAATACCCTTATTCAGCATTTCACAGGTGTAGTTTTAAATCAGTTTGGTTTACAGCTTTAGCAAATTTGAAAGCAGTAGGTTCTGGTTTATGTCTTCTTTTTACCAGGGTGAAGGAAGAACGCTGAATTCATCTGCAAGTCAGTCTCTGTTCTACTATCACACTGATACTAATAGTCATGAAATCCATGTACTTCAATGATGCAAAAAATCTTTAATTTAAATAGAAAACTTGTCAATCAATCAAAATATTTAGGACAAAACGTTTGGACAGGTTTCTCTCAATCATGGTTTCAGCAGAGTTGTATTAATTTATATGATGTTGCTAATTTACAATCCACTGCTTCCGATGTTATTTGCTTGAAAGTGGACTGCAATTACTTCTGTTGACATATCAATTCTTTTCCTTCTAGCGTAATCCACACAAGAGCATTCTGTGTTCTTGAAAATATATCAAAACTTCATTTGAAGCTTTCCAATTCCTGGCTTCAGAATGCTGTAGTACATATTTGGGTATCTGCACTCCCTCTCGGTATTTTTCAATCTGCCTTCCTACTCACCTGAAGTATCACAACCCTCTTACAACCTTGGTCAGTTCCAGAAGCAATTCCTATTCTGCCACAGCATAGCTACAACCACTGCAGCAATGCTGAGAAGTTGATGTTGAAGTGTCATTTCTGGAAAGAGGAGCTTTTAGAGATGGAACTTCCACAGTAATCTTCCTCAACAACTAACTGTGAACACCTGCAGATGGACAAAAGGACGTTTAAATGTTTCCATATTCTACTATAAATTCAGCTGAAACTGAATTCAAAAGGCAGTTATAGTTACTAGTGAGTAAATTAACTTTCACAGAACTTCCTGCTTTCCTTCCAAAGAGAAGTTGTTGTCAAGCCAAAACTGGCAGTTCTTACACTTGCCATCAGATTATATATAACTTCAGATCATGAGGAGAGCAAATTTTTTTGATCTCTGACACTTAAATATTAATTGATGCACACTAAGCTAATTTATTTCAATTTAATATGGAAATCAATTCATTTTAAATGTGACAAGATAGCATCAAAATTCTCTTGTCCTAAGAGATGACACCATATGGTGTCATGGTCAGCATGTAGAGCTGGGGGAAGAAGAGGGAAAGGAGGCTGACACTCAGAGTGATGGTGTTTGTCTCCCCAAGCCACCACTAAATGTGGTGGAGCCCTGCTCTCCTGGGGATGGTTGAACACCTGCCTGCTCATGAGAAGGAGTGAATGAATTCCTTGTTTTGCTTTGCTTGTATGTGTGGCTTTTGCTTTACCTATTTTATCTCAACCCACAAGTTTTCTCATTTTACCCCTCTGGTTCCCTGCCCCATCCCACTGCGGGGGAGTGAGTGTGGGGCTGAGCTGCCAGCTGAGATTAAACCACAACAACATAGAAATTATTTTGCACCTTAAGGTTTAGTTTGAAGGCAGGTATTTGCTAGCTGATAGAATGGTTGTAAGACACAGATGCTCCAGGCATTTCCCAAGGCTTCAGTTTTTAGGAATCATTAAGACGTAAAATAAGAGTACTGATCTCTCCTCACAGAGGAAGGGCAGCAAGACTCATCTGATAAACATTACCACACTTCACTCATGATCTAGAGCCAAGCTCTGTTTTATAGCACTGTAAATAAAAAAAAACATAAATCTGGACTGGGGTGACTGGAAGTCAAAGTATATTCAGACCCAAAAAACCTCTAGTTATTGATTCATTTTAGTCAATAAAATCTCCACTTCTAGCAATTCATTAACAGGAGAACACTGGCAATGTAAGTGAACACTATAAAAACCAGGCAAGATCTCAGACCACAGAGTCATAGAACAATAGAACGATTAGGGTCTGAAGGGACCTTAAAGATCATCTCATTCCAACCCTCCCCAACACAGCCAGAGACACCTTCCACAAGACCAGGTGGCTCAGACGCCCATCCAACACAGCCTTGAACTCTTCCAGGGATGAGACATCCACAGCTTCTCTGGGCAACCTGTGCCAGGGCCTCATCACTCTCACAGTAAAGAATTTCTTCCTAATATCCAGTCTAAATCTACCCTCATTCAGCTTAAAGCCATTACTCCTTGTCCTATCTGGGGGCCCTTCTGACCATGACAAGTAATGACAAATATAAAGCAAGTTTTACCCAGAAATAACTAAAGCAAGACCTTACTGCTCAGCAAATTCTTAGTACACTAGACTGAGTTACTGTTGAGACAGCAATACAAAATCATATAGATTATGCAGATGATATTCATAATGGCACCTCCATGAAATTGCTCTGTATAATAAATTCAGTGAGCAATAATTTACTGCTGTATTTTGAGGGTACTGTAGTCATAATTTGTGCAAGATACAGAGAGAAAGTGGATCTTGCTTAGAAAGACCATGATCCGGAACCTGCTTAATGTATTACTACTATTAAGTGATTTTTAGATTACAGAAAGAACGTACAGGAAAGATTCATGATAACTATGCCAAGAGGAGCTCCACCATCTGAAGAATGTCTTGTTTGACTTGCAGAGATCTTGATATTCCTGAGCCATGGACCAGGACATTGTTGTGCCAAGTACCATCAGAACAATTTGTGTCATTTAAACAAGTGACTCAAGCCACAGGGCAATGACCACAGATGACAACTTCTGTCTCAGCACAACATGCTCTCTACTCAAGGAAACCCTTTACACACTCAGGAAACTTTTTTCCTCAAGGGTAAAACTGTGCTCAGCTAGAAATTATGTTTTCCTGGAGTGCCAAGGCCTGTGTCATGAACATCCTAAGAACACAAATCTCAACTTGAAGTGCAACATTAACCTCTTTGATCTTCGGCAAATACAGATAACATAAACCGGTAACTGTTCCAGATCACACAATTCTTGCCCTGGAGAGAGTATAAGAGAGCAAATAAACACACAGCAGATGTTAGTTACTTGTTTGCTTTAATTGCTTTAGTTGTTTCAGTGAGCTACTGGGTAAGAGCTCATATAGAATAGAAAATGAAACAAGAAACAGAAGAAAAATGCTTACTGGAAGAATGAACATTATTTTCCAAGATAATGAAGAAAACCCAACAAATAGAAGTTCCAAATGTTAAGCTTCAGGGCTAAATAAAAGCCAGTCATAAGGAAAGCTGAGTGAAAAGGATACAAACATTAGAATAAAAAACAAAACTACAGGATCTAACTCTTCCCAGTCCAATTTGGAGATGGGCTCTAGCCAGTTCTTCTTCAGTCACACATTGTTGGTGAGGCCACAGGCCCATTGTCTGGCTTGGAATGGGAGTTGCAAATCTCTGGGCTTTTAGCACGCTGTGAAATCCCCAAAGCTCTCAAAAGGGGAGTCAGGGAGACAGCTTGCATAAACAGTTCCTTTGAGACAGCTATGCCACAGATGTATTACATACTCCAGAGTGCTGTGGTTTCCAACCTCTTCTGGAACAAACCACTAAGAGATTTTTAGTGACCATGTGGATCCTCCTACTACACATTTATTTGTCAGCAAAGTTCCTCTTTCTCAGTTATGTTTTGCCCACTATCTACACAAAGTCCCCATTGTCTGTGAGGTCCTACACCACAAGCTTCAGAACATCTTTTTTGACGTGTTGCATCTTTGAGCATGGTACCACCTTGGCTACTGGTAACTCCAGACTGGGGCAGTTTCATCTTTTGTTAGCATTAATCTGTGATTATCCAGGCACAAGAGAAAGAAAGTTGAAGTGGTTTACAGCTGTTGTGCCCTGCTGCTAAAAATACTCAAAGACAGCACATGCCTACAGATTTTCTACCAGTTTCCTTCATGGTTATTTTGTCTTAGCCTCACCTCCTGATTCCTGTACAGCTGCAATCCATAAATCTCACATGACTAAACTCACATTTTAGCATGGTTTCCTCTAAGTTGAAGGAACATAAACAAAAGGGCCTAATCCTGCTCACAGTGAAGTCACAAGGGATATAACACTGATGTGAACCTGAAAGGGCACTCAAATCTTGGTAACTCTACAAAGTATTTCCAGAGCTCAAAGGCATTTTTTCCCAAGGCATCTGATGATCTTGGTAGATTTCCATTTTAGGGTTCCCAATTCAGAAAATTCAGATCTGAGCAAATTCCTTCTAAAGAATTTTACTTAGGCACTCAGCCATGCCCAGGAACCAGATTTTGTCTCCTAATGATGCAGACAAACACCTGGGCTCTAACTTCTGCTAATTTCCCAACAGTTAAGCTTCTACAAATCATCCAAGCTACACACGTGCAGCTTTTGACACTTAAGTACTTCTAAAATGCTGTGGATAACAAACCCTAACAACCTTCAGCTCAGGATCAACATTTCACTGATTTTTTAAGTGTTTGAATTTCTCCACTCATTATAGGGCAAATACTTGTCTAAGGCACCACCTAGAAGTACTGTCTACACTTTCTGACTCACTGAGCAGAGAAAAACATTTAAATGCATATATAATTTACTTGATCAATCACAATTAGGGATTTGGACTGAAATCCAGTTAGCATGACTTACGCTTTTGTCTGTCAGCTGGGCAGTAATAACTGCTTTGGCACACATAATTAAGCCAGAAAAATGAAAGGTAATATTACTTGGCACAGCCTCTTTCACTGTGATATAAGCTGCAACATTCAACTCTCCTTTGTAAAACTTGACACAGTTAACTGTAAAGTCATTCACAGACTATGGAGGCAGAGGTTAACTTTAAAAAGTCATCTAGCACAAATAGCAAGACCATCTGAAGAAACCACTCTGGTTATGGACATTCTGTGAGGCAAAGAAGACAAATTCATCAGCTAAATTATTTTCTCAGCTGTAATTTGTTTTTTTGTGTTCCATTGGCAGTATCATCCTTTATGCAGCATATTGCATTAAAATGCCATGAAAATAATAGAATTATGCAACTACATTTCTTTTAAAATTGATTCAGTGTAGCCTCCCAGAAGACCTCAGGTAAATAAAGTTTGAGTTGAAATATCCAGGCCAAATTCTGTTCTGATGTTACTCCCATGTAAGCCTATTTGGCTATGTTCACCCCAGTACAATTCTACTGTCACCAGGCTGTTTTAGAAACTGAACTTGTGCCAAATGTTTGTGCAGCTTTGCAATACAATGAAGATCAGAAAGAGATGATCATCATTTGGAAACAACAATAGCTGCTAGAAACACTGCTGACATTCAAATGTAAAATTATCTAAATACTCACACCTGTGGAAAAATGATCTTCAAATATAAGGGGTTAAAAAAAACCCCAGAACACCTCCTCCAAAAGCCTGATAAGGAAGAATGAAGCTGTTACAACTGAGAGTAAAAGAACACAAGCAAGAACAGAACAAGTACCTGCAGCCGATCTGTAGAAATTGCCCTCACTGCAGAGATATCTAGACCTACAAGTTACAATGTCTACTTCAGATAGTACTTCATGTTTTGAAGCTTTACTCTTGATGGGTGCCATTAAGATGACCTGTCAAACAAGATTATTGCCAAAATAACCTGGAGAGAAACAATTTCTTTTACCATCAAACCACAGCAATGCTGGCCTGCTTGTAACAATGTCTTTGGTATCTTCTCAAATATTTCTGTGAACTTCAGCCATTGGGACCATACAACTCAAGGAAGTGCTTAATGTGGTCAGCTGTCTGTCTGAGCTGTCTGTGGAACAGGCATTGTAACTGCAGCATTCTAACTGTGCTTAAGTACTGGGGATTTACAGGGAGGTTTCCAAGCAAGCACATTTTCATCTGTCACTTCCACTTACTTGTGTATAATGATCTTTTAATTTATATGAACAGAATATAAATTGCAGAGCCTTTGGGAACATGGCGAGGTGCAAGCCTTGTTAACTCTCATAATGTGTTTTATCTCCATGGGCTTTTCAAGTCAGAGAGAGAATAACTTTTTTTTTTTCTTTTTTTTCACTTTAATCATTTTACAAGGTGACATTCTGATAACTGGGTGGTATTAGATGTTGCTACTTTTTCTTTATGTATATGAGAAAGCACTTCAGATCACAGACTGCATTCCCAAAGAAGCTTCTGTCATGTGGAGGCTACAGCTGGTGTGTTTTCCCTCGCCCCTTTCTCATACCCAACCTTTGGTATGTACTTTGTCCTCACCACCATCCTCACAGTGGAAGTAGCAGAATTTCACTTTGGGAGGATTCATTTTACCTTGTATTAGTCCCATGGTAGTTACACACCTTATGGCACTACTCATACAGGCTGCTTATCTAATCAGGGCAGAGATGGACTCCACCTCTGGTGATTCACCCCTGAAAACGTGTGCCTCTGATAAGTGGTGTGAACCACCACTTCCCCAGAGCAATATTTTGTACTTCATTTTCCAATAAGCTCCCCATTGCTTCCATTCAAGTACTTCTCCAGTGATCAAAATGAATATAAAATCCTATTGTTACACTTACTAGGGTAATTTGTGGTACCATGAGCTGTTAAAAACATCTGGTACATGATCCCAACATCAGACCATACTTCCATATAGTTAAAATTAGGCAGGATAAAAATATATCAACATACTTCTTAAAAATAATTCTGCTTTCTCCCTTCATAGATTAGCCTAGAACCTAAGATACTTGGTGAAATTGTAATTCACTTATAGAGGTAGCTGGGTTTTGAGAGGTTACCTACCTAAGCAAGTAAAATGATGCAGATATCCAGACACAGCAGTGTCCCCAAAGTCACACAGCAGATCAGCTGCCTACAAACAAGCCCACATCCCTCTCACACCATTACCCTCTTCACAGTCTCCTCAATAACTATCCACACCACGCCAGGTACTGGTACCCTGAGACATCTGGGCTCAGAGCCAGCAGTCAAATACATTCTGACAGACCAGTCCTATAGCAGCTAATTAAAACAAAAAAGAAAAAAAAATCCCACATATATATCTAGCATAGAAAATGTAAATACCATTCCTGTATTTACAGTGCAGTTTCAATGTCCATGGTTGTATCAAGGGGCTATGATGGCAGAGGTGAGAACCTGCCCCATCTATCCCATCACAACTCCTCCAGGCCTAACATAGAGGGATGAACAATTAGACATGATATATTTTCTCTAATACACAGGTCCATGAACCATTGAAGATTTTCCTGAGTTTTCAAAGAGAGTGTTAATGGGTCACAAGCCACTGCACAGTGGCAAATTATACCCACATTGAGCCATAACTCTTCCATGTTTAGGAAAGTAACGCAGACCTTGGTGCAATTCAGAATATTCTTATCTCTTGTGGAAGGGGTACAGAGTGTTAAAACCAAGATTTACCTCACTGCCAAGAAGACTGATCTGATACTCAAAATTTTCCATTCATTTGTCCATCCTACATTTCCTGATTACAAAGTAAAACTAGCTATTCTAATTTCTTACTTTGGAGTATGAGGAATTGTCCTCCAATTCCTAGTATAGATGGCAGAACTGTTGATCATTTCTGCTTCCAGATCATCTCTTCCCACTTCTTATCTCTATTTTTTGTTTTTAATTTTTTAATTTTTGGAAGCAAAGTAATATTTTTAAAGGACACAAATCCAATCACAACAGTCAGTTTCGCTGGGTGAAAAAGTTGTTCTGAACAATGTAAAATCTGTGCACCCCATGAAGGAGGATTTTTCCTCCTTATCCTGGGAAGAGAAATATGAACATAAACACCAGAATTATGTTGTAACACATTATGGCAGAAAAAACTGTTAGGAGACCTTAAATCAGTCCTACCTGTGCTACCAGCCACACCTTCACTAGCAGCAGCCACAGGAGCAGAAGAGCTAAAAGGGCAATTGAGCTGCAGAGCACAGGGCTACACATAATTTTTGAATCCATTACAGCTTTATTCTGCAAAGTCCTGGCTTTGGGATAAGCTGCTTGGAAAAAAAAATCTCTGCCCACAATACTGTTCTGGATGTACCTCAGTCCATTTGTTGGAGATTTTTATTCATTTATAAATAAGATGCTTACATTAGTAATATACTATTGAATACAGAACACAGGTTTAGAATGTACCATGAAGAGTAATTCAGTTCAATTCCTCCCCCACCTCAAGGCAGGATCAGCTACTTCTGGACAATTTTTGGCAGATTTTCATTTAATGTCCCACGATAAAGCCTCTCCAGAGAGGTTGTGGAATCTGGTCCAGTGCTTGAATGTCCTTGTTCTCTCAAAATTATTTTCCTAACATCTACTTAAGCATAATGTGGTGCAGTTCAGGCCTGTGGATGTGTACACTTAAAGCAGATTTGGAATGAGATGGAGTCACTGAGGATGGACAGCAGAAACAGGCTATCTACAAATTCTCCACAACATTTCAGTTCCTTCCTTTGCTATATATTTAATTTTACTTGGCAGTCTAAGTAGATAAAGTTACATTGTATTTATTTTTTATGTTTTGGAAAAATTCTATTAATTTCAGAGATAAACAAAGGTTTTCTTTACCACAGTAAAGTTCTCCAAGATATTCAGAGTCTCTCAGGCAACAAGAACACAAGCAATTGTTATTGTGGATATTTTGAGTGAAACCTTTAACTGAAAATCTGTAAAAACATTTGTGTTTACAGCATGTTAATCTCACTAAAGGAGCCTGTGTTGTTCAATATAAATCCTCTTGACCCAAGACAACTCTGAAGCAGAGCTCCAAATCTCACTTACATCCAAGTTCTGCAGTCTGCTGTGGTCCAACATTCACTTTCAAAGCATCCAAGTAACTTTTACAATGTGCTAGTATGCATGACACGAGGCCACAGGCTAAGGAAGGATATGTGGAGGCAGCTGGAGAAAATATCTGCAAGAGACGTATGGTTCAGAGCCATAGTGCAAACCTTACCCACACAGAGGCCTCCAGAAGCCTCCATTTCTTGGAGCACTCAGATTTTGGTACATGCTCACTGCTCCTACACTGGACCTTTTAGTTACACCACTCCTCTTGACTTTCCAGGCAGCATCACAAACTGATTTGCGGCGAAAAGATCCTTTGGAGGTCATCTTGTCCCACCCAGTGTTCAAAGCTAGTTCAGTTAAAGAAGGCTGTTCAGGGCCAATTGATTTTTTTAACATCCCCAAAATTTCCCAAACTCTGTGGTAACATGGTCCAGCCAGCCCCTCTTACAGCGAAAATATTTCTCCTAAAGCCTAGTTAGACACTCTTGGGTTCAGTGACTCCTTCTGTGGACCTGCTGGCTACAGCCCTGCTAATAAAGTCCAGGATGCAGCTGGCCTTCACTGTGAGAGCACAGTGCTCACTTGTGTTCTACATGCTGCCTACCACAATGCCCATGTCCTTCTCTACAGAGCTGCTCTCCATTCAATCAGCCCCCCAAACTTTTGCATGGGGCTACTTCATCCCAGATGGAGTTTATCCAGGATGCTGACAGCCCTTTTAACAGCATCTCATCAGCGTATCAGTGTATTATTAGCCATCTCAGTCCTTAAAAAACAAAGGTATTTTCCCTGTTTATTTCAACTCAGCTGTCCCCACAAAGCATTCAGCAGAAAGGACATTTGCCAGAAAACGTGTGAAGTGAGTCCATGACAGGCTAAGATATAGAATTGCATCACTGCACCACTGTTCAATTGAATATTCATAGAAGCTGAGGCATTGTTGTTGCACACAAAAAGGAACAGCCAGCAAATAAGTTTTTTCACAAAATAAGCATCAGTCCTAACCAGTGCAATCCATTTCAGCACCTGTCAGTATTATTATCCATTGTTTTTCCAGGAATTGTTGAGTAGACACCATCACCTGGATTTACATATGCAAAGTAATACCACACACTGGCACAATTTGTAAGCACTGGAGGTGTTATGTGTGTGGGCTGGACTCTGGCTAATACACGTGTTTGCACAGCCCATAACAACACAGTCATTTAATCAACTCAATGTCAGACCTTATACAATTACTCTGGTGCAATTTTCACTATTGTCTTCCAACGATAGAAAGTTTGGAACATATATAAAACCCAATCAGACTAGAAAAATTTCAGAAGTCAGAATCCAGCCCTTTTTCTCCTTCCTTCTCCCACCTTATTTTCACAAATATATTTTTCTAATGTTTAAGATGACACACACAAATGTCCAGAGAGGAAAAATGAAGGAATGTGGCTGCATAAATCCAATCCCACAAAATTAGCAGATGTTTTTTAGAAGACTTTAACAGGACAAGGGATTTCTTAGATTTTTGCCTGGGCTAAACTTCCCCTAGATAGATTAATAAACTCCCACAATAAGCCCCAAGGATTTTGAAGGCACCACATATCAAGTGGTCCAAAGGAAGATATGAGATCCTGACTACATGTCTTCCAAGAAAGAATTAGAGTTAATTAAGCATATTCAGTGCACTGGAAGAAACTGTGAGCAATATATATTTGGGTGTAGTTGGTAGTTTCCCTTTATAAGCTGCTGCTTGAAGCAAAGTACCACTGAACGTCACTGTAAGCAAAAACTTGTTAGGTCTTAAGGGTAGTGCTAATCTACAACTCTCTAGAAGAAAAAGAAGATAATTGAAATCATATTTTTTTCTTTCCGTCTACTTTTGAATTAAGTACTTCAGTATGTGCTCAGTAAAACTCAGGAGAGAAAAATGACAACTTCTGCCTCTCACTTCAGTTGTGAAGCAGTTTTCCCACAGTCCCCAGACTTTGTATCTGAATACATAAACCCTTGATATCATCTGAAATCAGTAATATTTATCACTAAGAGAAACATGTCTGATTGCCTAATACCCAAGTCTAAGGGCCAGGAACTTTTAGAGGTGCCAGATGAGACTCAGTCCAAAATTTTCAGAGACTTGGTCCAAAGTTTTCAGATAGAGTTGAATACACACAAGCAAAAAGAGTCTTTTCAAGTCATGTTGGACTTCTTACAAGCTAATGAATAAAATTGTGCTTGAGTATTGCCTCGAACTGGGGTTTTTGCTCAGCTCCAGAGTAATAGCTTGAGAAGGCTGAAACACATTCCCTGCCTCTAGCAGTTACAGAAGACCTCACAAAAGGTTGCCTTCATAGTCAGGAAATGGATGAAGCATCCCAGACACCCAGGAACAAGCACTTTGCCTAGCAGCAAGTGCTTGCAGATAAGGCTTTTCTCATTTTCAAGATTCACAGGTTTCAATGTGAATCCACAATAACTCTTATTTGAGCACCAAACAAACTATGAGCTAATTTGTCCTTTCTTTTATTCTTTTCTGCCATCCTAAAAAATTAATCAAATTAAGTAGGAAAAACTTCTCTCTGCCTGGCCTAACATACAGCAAACTGTAAAACAAAATGATGACTCCCTGAAAAGGACAGCTTACAATGAGAACATGAACAACATTACTGTTTCCAGACTAATAGAACTGAGCTAAAATATCATCAGCAACTCATTCTATTCCCCTTGTCCAGCTCAAGCTTTTACCAATATCATCGGTGAGTTAAAAGAGCAGTATTGATCCATGCTGGCTGTCCTTTTCAGAGCAAACATTGCACTGGACAGGAAGACACGCAGATCTTCTTAGCTTAAGAAGAATATACAAGGCAGCATCATGTTCAGCAGCTTATTCAAGGGAAAAGGTGTCTGCCCCTAAAATGTCATGCTGAAACCATCATTCACGGCTTGTCACTAGCCACAGCTAAACCATGCAGGACTGATTTACATTTGTGCTGCAGTAATGAGTGAGCTGTTTTCAAAATGAAAACCTAACTTATGGCTCTATTTGCTCTTCTCGCAACTGGCAATAAATGGAGTTCATAAAATTACAAAGCATCTTTGGAATCATAATCTAATTAAATCAGCAGTAACTGATTGAAATAACTGAAGAATTATATATATATATGATAAAATAAAGCCTTCCATAAAATGGAGTCCTCTTTGAGACATACCTAATCTTCCAGCACCCCTGTTCTAACCACACTGATTGACAGCAATTGTCCACAAAATTAATATTGTAGATTTATAATTGCATTTCACAAACTATAAGATTGATTCTTCTCTCACTGAAGTCAGGAGTGAGAACCCTCTTGCTCTCTGTAACACACCTCGCTGTGGTACCAAGAAGGTTTTAGAGCTGCAGCCTTCACAGCAGTTTACACTGCTGGAAGCAGCAACAGCTCTTGTCTGCTGAAGGAGAGGAGGTAGAAGAGAAGCAAGGAGCACAGCAGAGCAATCAGAAGTGCTTCCAATTTTTATGAAACTACCCAGGCTGTATCTTAACTCTTCCATGCAAATCAAAGCTGTCATAGATTTTTCCTGAGTTGGTTATCTGCCTCCCACAGGTAACCTGCTTGTACTTACATGAACATCAGCAATCAATTTGTTAGGCTCGAAGAACAAAAAACAGAAATATGAAATGCCTCCTATATGGGATAGAAAATTGAAAATACTAAGTTTTACAAGATTGACATACAAGATAGTTTTTGTCCATAAATTTCATAGCACCTTATTAACTTGTAAATGCTGTGAGGCAGATGCCTTGAGCTCCATGCTTTGGAAGCCGAATCTGAGACTTGAGATGTGACTTTTTCAGTGTCATGTAGTGGGTCAACATGTTCTACTTCAACATTCCCAAGCTCATGAAGTCTCTATCTTTGCTTTTGTTGAGGACCAAGAGAGAAGGCAAGCAATCCCCTGCACAGGTTGAGCTCTGAGCCTGTCATTAGAGTAGCACTGGGCTAGAATAATTAAGAATGGAAGAATTAACCAGCTTTTAAGATATCAGTTGGCATCTAAACTTCTTGTCCAAGTTGATGAACAGACGACAAAAATGTAAAAAAGGAAGAAAAAGGAGGAAGAAAATTCTGGCTCAGCTCATAAATAATCTATCCTACTCTCCTTAAACCAGCCACACTCCATTTTGTCCATGTGGCCTTTGCTGGTTTTTACTGGCAGGCTGGTAAGACCAAAAAAATTCAAAAATAAGGAAAAAAGAGAAGTTAATTTCTTAGCCTTTATCGTAATACAGTCCTGTTCAGAGTACACACAGCTCCAGCTGCACAGGTGCACCTTCAGAGCACTCACACAACACACCACCTCACAGGGCAAGAAGGGACAACAGCATCTATTGCAGCTGCTGGCAGAGGGGAGGATGGTGCCAGGCTGTCCATCTGCTACCGTCTGCACGTGGATTGATTCTGGATTCACAATCCAGCAGCTCTCCCTGCCCAAGATCAACTTTTAAGACATAAACCTACCTGGAGGAGATGGCAATAGACACTGAGCAAGCTGAGGTCCGGCTGATGTCTGCAGCCAGGGCACGTGGATGCTCTGAACAAAAGGGAGTCGGAAGGGCTGAGCCGCAGTGGCCTCCCCTGGTGCCCCCTCTCAGAAATTCCTCAGCAGGTATAAGAGGTGGAAAACCAAGACCTCTCACCTCCGTCCCCATTCATCTGTCAGGGATGGGAAGGGAAAATGGATGAGAGACCTGAATGTGAAGGGCAAGAAGATGAGCTGGAGAGTTTGTGAATAAAAGGATGGAGAACAGAAATTTGTGCTATGACCAAGGACATCAGGAATACCTAGCTGACAGACATTAGTGGTGGAAACAATGTAGAGAGGGCAAAATGAGTGAACTCTTCCATGAAACTTTGTATCAACATTACCAGCACACAGAGACCACCATGTTTACTCCAGACTTACCCAAGCTCCTTGCTGAACAGTGCACGAAAATCAAGGTCTCAGGCTTTACCTGTAACACAGCAAATGGCTCAAAATCTACAGCAAACTAAGCAGAACAAGAACAGTGACCACAATGGGACTTTCTAATATAAATGATAAAGCTCATCTTCTCAGAAGACAGATGTCTTGAAAATTACTGTGGAATGAGCTCCCTCAGAAACTAAGAACCAACATGGTCAACACCATCTCCCTCTGCAAGAAAGATAAATATTCTAGAAGTCATCTATTCTAAAACAGAATGAAAAGCAAAAGAAAACCATTACAAGCAACTGTCACATACAGAACTCCCTTGCAAGATAAATGAGCCAGTTATCCGCAAATGACAGATGACAGCAGTTTAACACACTGCTGTTAGGACTTCAGGTACATTATGAATGAGACAAGATGAGCAGAACACATTCACATAAAACGGAAGGTACAGTATTATGGAAAGAAGCATCAGTAAAATATGTGAAAATTGAAAGAATCATAAGGAAATGAGGTATATAAAAGAAAAAACAGTAAAGAATGGAGCAACATACTGAGGTAGTACCTTGAAGCAGACGATCCCCTGGCATTAACTGGTGCAGAACCATTGTCTGGAACAGGTCAAGGACAGTTTCTGTCAGCTGAGGATTTGGTCCTCCACACAGAACCAGGCAATGGCAATGATAGCATCTGCCTGTTTTTCTTGGGGTGCTTTCCCCTCAGAAAGTAAAGAGGCAACACAGGAAAAAAATAAGATGATGCCATAAATTAAAAGGCAAGGTTTAACAGAAATAAAAAAAAAATAGGTGAAAAGCAAGAAATAAAAACAAAGGGATGGGGGCCAAAGGCAAGATAAAAAGAAAATATCCACATATTAGTGGAATATATTTTATTTATTCATGAGCTCTGTTTTATTATGTGCCCTCGGCAGATGTCCCACAACTGAAAATTTGCAAGGCAGAGAATGATGCGTGTTTAGAGACTTTAGCCTTGTTTCTAGCCATTAGCCTTGGGCAAATCTCTTTAATATATGTGCCCAAATAGGAAGTAAAAAAATTCCTTAAATCAAGATCCTTTGGACCGGAGACATGCTGCAAACAAATGGGCTTAGACAGGGACTCCAGGAGGTAAGAC
The DNA here is from genome assembly GCA_013397775.1 of Eulacestoma nigropectus. Lineage (NCBI taxonomy): Eukaryota > Metazoa > Chordata > Aves > Passeriformes > Eulacestoma > Eulacestoma nigropectus. The sequence continues at coordinate 13,978 of VZTE01001008.1, read as the reverse complement.
AGAAAGCATGGTCTCAACCTGTTTTCAAGTAACCAAGCTGAAGGTCAGGCTGCTAGTAAGGATATTGCCCAACAGGATACGGTCTGCCTCTGACCCTGACTCACACCATACTCTGTCTTTCACATGCCCTCCTTGTTAAACAGCACTTATTTCACCTGAGAGCATGTGGGCTCAGCTTGCCCAGCTGGCAGGGACAGGGATGCCAACAGCAGGCAGCCACAGGAGCGGTGGCAGTGGTCTCTGGAGGGATCCCAGCACCGAGGCAGGACACGTGTCCAACACCAGCCTGGCTGAGGGCTCAGTCAGAGCAAAAAGCATGCCTCTGGCAGATGCATCAGTGCTGAGTGGGGAAAGCCCGGCTGCCTCCACTCTCCATGCAGGTTTAAGGTGCCTCTGCAGCTCAGCTCAGTCACTACTGAACCTTGTTTTGCATTGAGGCTGAATAGTCTTGGCACTGAGTGTTAGTAGTTGATTTTACCCTGTCTATGGCTGTAATTGTGCAACTAAGGTGATACTGGTGGCCAAATACTGATTTATCAACTTTTCAGGTTTAAGGTGGTTTTATTCTTCTTACCCTGGGAAAGTTGCTAAGTCCTAGAGAGGATGAGCAAAGAACTGCTTCTCCTTCAGGAGCTCTCTGCTTCTAAAAAGGACATTTTAGTAAAATATCTGACCTCACCTGTCCCGGGAATAATGCTAGGGGTCACAGCGGAGTTTGCATCAGCTCAGCTGTTCATTGATTTTCTTTTGCCCACACTCACAAATAGGAAGTTGAAGGGCTGCTACAGTTTCTGTGGGTTGCCTTACTGCTGAGACAGGTAACAAGACAGACATTTATAGACAAGGATGAAGGTCTCTAAAAAAAGAGCTTTAATGTCCTCTGCTATGAATACATATATATTTATTCTTTTTTAATTGCAAGACCCACTTAAACAAATCTGTCCAGACTGTATAAAGCAGATCTAACAGACAAGTAAAGAACTGTGATTTAAGAAATCTGATATTATTTCTGGACCTTCCCCGTACTTTAATTCCTGAAATTGAAAAAAAAAAAAAATCTAACAATACTGCACCTCTTTTTAAAAAGAATTGTTTTGAAATCTACAGCTAAGAAGCACCCTTGTAAAAGCTAGGTATGATTACTGTCAGGTAAAGTTCTTTTATCATCATTTAGCTACCTACCTATATTCAAATGATTTACACAATTTCAGAACATAAAATCTTTTTTGTCTATCCACAGTGCTGTCTCAGCAGAAATTTAGATACAGAAAATAAAAAATTCCTTCCTAATAAGCCAATTGTCTTCCATTCCCCCAAATGAATACTGGTTTCAACATTGCTGCAATGGGCAGCTTCCCCCCAGCAGCAGATAATAAATACACCTTGCAAAGTTGAAAAGCCATCTCTACTTCATGGCTTAGGGTATCAAGTCAGATCAAATCCTACCAAAACTGTAGGTGATTTAACCCTAACTGATTAGAGGAGAGAAGGATTTTGGGAAATGCTGCAGCTGTGACTGAGGAAAATAAGAATGAGTGGCCCAGGACATGTCTCTGAAAATGAGATCTGCCCAAGATGTCCCAAGTCAAACACCCAGAACTTGATTCACACATCCCCTCTGAAACTCCTGGCTCCTGTACAAAAGGTATTCTTGCTCCCTCTGTCCCCTCAGGATGTTAGCCTGAGTGCCTTATGCCATCTATTGGCCTAGACCAGCGACAGGCGCTCAGAGAACTTTAATTCTGGGAAAGCGGCTGTGTTAAAAGGAATCTGTCCGTAGATCTGTAAATTCCACTAATGGAATCAATACACTGCCGCTGCTCAGATCTTGAGGTCTACCTTGCCCAGCAGACACATCGAGTTCAGCTCCCAGAATAACCAGCAGCTTTGCATTAGGCAAATGAAAAATAGTACTGACACAGAGCGATCTCACAGGCAAGAAAATCCAGAAAATAAGCAGAGAGAATTTTCACTGTCCTACAGATGCACATAAAAGAAGTCATCTATAAAAAGAGAAAGTTCCTTCAAAATCCACCTGGTTCTAAAATCTGGTTAACTATCCCAAACTTAGTAAAGTCTACTTTAAATCGGACACGCAGGGTGAAGAAACTTCTCCCACATTTCTTTAGCCACAGAGGCTACTGTAGCCATTCACGGCTGCTTAAATCTAGTTTACTTTTTAATCTAAATTAGTTTCTGAAAGACAAGGCAGAGCTCTGCAATGCGAAAGGACTCAGAGGCATCGCTATTGATCCGCTCCCGCACAGGCCATTACAAAGCAGCCGCGGAGAGCCCGGCAGGACGCGGCCCCTCCGAGGGCCAGAGCGGTGCCCGCGTCCCCGCTCCGGAGTCGCCTCCCTTCGGGGAGCGGAGAGCGGCTGCACGTCCCGAGCCGGACGGGTCAGGGCAAGACTTCGGCGGGGCAGCGAAGCCCGCCGAGGCTCCTCCTGCCCCGGGCGGCATCCCCTGCACCCCCTCCTCCTGCCCCGACTGTTTGTCCCGCAAAACGCATGGAGAAGACCCCGCACCTCCGGCACCGCGCCGGACTCCGCGCTGGCCGCTCCGCCGGGGCCGCCCCGCCGCGGGCCGGGGCAGCGCTGCCTACCTGAGCCGCGGCCGCCGCCGGCC
>VZTE01001008.1:0-11318 GCA_013397775.1 Eulacestoma nigropectus | reverse complement strand
GCCGCCCCGCCGCGCTCCGCCCGGCTCCGCAGGGCCGCCCAAGGTGGGAGGGGAACGCAGGCGGCGCAGGCGGGCTCAGGAGAGTCCCCTCCCCAGCCCCGGGCATCCCCTGGCCCCGCGCCCCGCTCCCGTCCCGGTGCGCAGCGGGCCGGGCGCTGCCTCCGCCCCTGGGGGTCCCGCAGCGCCCTCGGGGGGCCCCGCTCCTCTCCCCGTGGTTCTGCACCGTGCCAGAGCGGTGTCGCCTTGCCTCCGGGGGGCTCCGCTCTGCTTATGCCCGGGCGGTCCGCGTTCCCCACAAGTCCCGCTCCACGGCCCGGGGATGCTGCTCCGTGGCTGCAGGGGATCCCACCCCCAAGGTTCCCTCTTCTCTCTCGGACAGTTCCCACACTTTGCCTGTCGGTCCCGCGCAGCACCCGCGGCGTGTTGCCCCGCGCCCGGAAGGTCCGGCTCAGTTCCCTCGGGGAGTCCCGCACCCCCCCCGGATGCCGTGCTCGGAGCACGCGTGGGGACTTGGCTGCGCCGCTCCCCTCCCTCGCGTAGCCACCTACCAGGCACCCTCCGGTCGTCCCGGGGCTCGGGGAAGGCGCGGGAGGGGGGCAGCCCGTCCGGAGAGGCGATGCTGCCGGGGCGGAGCGGGCCGGGGCTGTCGCCTCCCGGCCAGGGCTGCGGGAGCGCCGCGGAGCGAGTGCTGCCCCTGCCGCCCTGCCCGCGCTCTGGGCTGCGGGGCTCTCACCGTCCCGCTTTTGTGCCGGCACTGCGCGCAGAGTTGTCAGCGCGAAGGGATTGATCTGCCATTGATTTCCAGCGCCGCTCTGCTGAAGTGGCACAGATGCGGCTTCATTTGAGGGCGGTACAGCCTGAGATGCGGAGTGTCCCCCCGCACTCTGCAGAGGGAAGTAATTTGTTTTCCGTGTTATGCCCCAGAGTAGTTGTCTGGCTGTGTCAGGGCTCAGTTCTGCCCGAGTTAAAGGCAAAGGGCAATGTGAAGCCAGGCCAGCTCCCGGTGTAACTCCAAAGCACAGCTTTTCGTGGACAGCCTTCCACGATTAAACATTTAGCCTGTTTCGATGGTGTCGTTTTGAAAATTGTCGAGAATGAACATGGAGGTTTATTCCTTCATTACAAATTTTGACACAATGTATTTTCTGCACTTCTGTCAAACTTTTCAAAACTTTTCACTAAGAAAAAATACTCTAAAACATCATCATCGTCATCATCATCATCATCATCATCACCAATTGCAGGATTAGGGAAAAAAAATTGTTTCGTAACTATTTCTGCCAATTTTTTCCTCATCAATTTTACCTTAAAAAAGAATCTTGCACAAATATTGCATAAAATTCTCCTCTGTTTTGGGGGAAGATTTATTTGTGGTGGGTGTTTTTAGAATTCATTACATATTTTAAGAAAAAGAATTCAACGACCTCTTGTTTTTGAGGCAACATAAATGCTTACTATGCTGTTGTGCTCTTGGTAATAATTTTTTAGTGTTGTAAGAGTCCTCAGTTGTGAAGACTGAGGAGAGAGAGGATCCTAAGAGAATACATTTCTCTCTGATTTTGTTTACTGTTATTCCCTTAAGATAATATTGCTGTGCAGAAAGGATTCTTTTTATTACATGCTATGGCATATAATGGCATTAATAAATTAATTTTTTATCACATTTCTCTTTCATTAATTACAGAAGTTCTAATCACTGCAGAATGTGTCTTGTCCAGGTATTACATCAACCCTTCACTGTTGTGCACAGCAATATGCATTTATGCTACACGTCTTTTTCAAAAAACCATAATTAACCAGGAGTACACAATGACATTTAGTTACAGAAAGTTGGTGAGAAAGCCATGCACTGAGTGCAAAGTGAGTTCCTCAGAACTGTTCAAATACAAGAATGTGAACAGAATACTTCCTGAAGACAAATGAGGTCATCTTAATGGGTCATTTGGAGATTTCAGCATAAAATTTGAAAGATCCTGCAGATATATTGTTAGTGACTTTTGGAAATGATACTGCAGCACAGCAGCCCATCAGATGGTTACACAACCACAGTCATCACAGGCAAGAATTTGAAATGCTGAAAATTGTCCGGGAAGGTGAGCCACAGATGCCTGGGCAGCAAGGACACACACATTTCTGTAACACACAGTGACATCTGTAGTGACAGAGGGGGAAATAGTAGGTTTATTGCCCATGTCAACACGCCTGGTGACACTGGTGACTGTCCTCAGTGCCTATTGTGGGCACTGGATATGTCCCATGGTGTTGCTCTGCCTGGTAGGGAGGGCAGAAACATGCTGTCTTGGCTTCTCATCAAGCCTGTCGAGCTGCAATCTGCATTATCATAGCTTAGAGCTCCTTACATCAGCATGATCTTGCATTGCTCTTTTCTAAACAACAGACCCAGTCCCCTGAGGGCAGCACATTTAGAAAAGCCAGTTCTCTCCGCCCAGTGTTCTGTAAACCCAGGCATCTTCTCTATTTTATCTGCATCAAGAAATATCACAAGATGGAGGAATTGCATTTATTTTTGTATTTGATGCATCATCATTTCTTTTCACATAAGCAATGTCTGAGCGCTGAGATGTCTGAAGAAACATCTTCCCTTTTCAAAGCAGTTTTTCACATGCTTCCTCTCAAACACAGCAACTCCCCTGAGCCATGATCATGCTTTTACATAGAGGGCTGACTTGGTTTTTTTTGGCAGGTTTTAGCAACTTCATCTTAAAACATGCCCTGGAATTTGCTCGACTCAATCATCTGGAAAAAGAGAGAAGTCATTTCTATCTTCCTGATGCCGAAAAACTTGTTGGCGGCTGTTTATGGTGGGCATGATCCTAGTTCCTGGCAGTGATGAAAAGAGTTGAAATCTAAGCTGTAATACCATCATCTTCATTGCACTGCAGTGGTTTATAATATTGCAAAATGGTGTTAACTGTTGCTCACCAGCTTAAAAGGATTGTGAGACAAAGACTGTTAGGAAAAGTGGCATATATGAGGCTGGCTCATAGTATCTTGTGCTCTAGCAAAAAGTCAACCAAGAATATTTGTATTTGGGAACAAATCATAACAAAGTTCCCAGATTAGTCTTTAAAAATATTAACTCCTTCGAAGTTGCTGGTAATAAGTTAACTTAAGACAAAACTGTTGTTTTAAAGTCCTCTTTTGATAAGAAGATTTTCACCAATGGAATGAATGGAGTAAGAAGTTTGAAGGAGTGAACATATGGCTACATCAGAAGTGATTGTGATCCCCCATAAAATGGCTTACATCCTTTTTATGGCTCTTTAAAGCACGCAGTGGGCCTATCCAAAATCAAGCTGCCACTGGCTAATCTAAACTGGAAACAACAGTGCCCTGCCTGAGCACTGCTGTGCATGTGTTTGTTGTGTTTGTGTAACGTTTCTTTCCCTACGGGCTGGCCATTATTCCCCCTATTTGTTTTCTTCCCTGAATTGCCTTCATCCAACCAAATTCTGTCAGCAGTTACACCAGGGGGACCCTATTAAAGGCAAATGGACTCAACGTTCTTCCGGAAGAAATGCTCATGATTCAAACTGCACAGCTGTGGGACAAATTTGGAGTAACTCTGCCTCAGGTACTTTCTTGAGGAAAAAGGAAAAAAAAAAAAAGGTGATTAGAATGGCAATTCTCCTGTCAGTGAGAGCAGAATCTGCTTTAACTCTGCCTGCTGCAATCCCACCCATTCCAACCTGCAAGAGGGCACATGGGACAGGGACTGCAACACCACTTGCAGCCCCTGCAGTGCTTGCTGGTGACCATCCACGGCCCCCACAGCAGCCAACCACAGGAGTTTCCACTTGCTGCACAAAAACACATACGAATCACAGCTTTTCACACTCCCACTGACTTACATGTGCCTCAGTGCAGGACTTTGGGTTTCATTTGCAGCCTGGCTGGATGAAAACTCTCATTCAATTGAGTTTTACATGGGGTTTTCACTACCTCCAAAAGCTCAGTCCTGCCTCTCATACAAATCAGAGAAACTACTGTTGCAGTATTATGTTTTTGCATTATCGCGGGTGAGAGGTAGATTGGAAACTGAGCCCTCTTGTGCTTGCTTTTGTATTCCAGACCTGAGGACTGTCTTATGCTCTTTTGATTTAAGAAAGTCAGTGGAAATTTTCAATTATTTTAATGCAGTTCAAGAAGATAAACTTTATCTGTGAATGGCAGGGCCTCTCCTTAATTATCCTGAGAAAATAACTTCACATAATGCAACATAGTGCCTTCAATTCACTAAATAGATTATTTCTAACAATAAAAATTATTACCAGAAGAAAGTCAAAGGGTTTTTAAAGGGTTTGTGAGGCAGCATAACCCACTAACTTCAGGAAACACTGCATCTACTGCAGAGCCAGGAACACAACCTGGAGCTCTGAAGGTTTTTTTACTATTTTTTAATGCTGAGTTTCGTAGTAAAGTATGAATAGTCAGAGGAGAATACCGCATTTGAATTAAAAAGCATCTGCAAATGTTTATAGGAATATGTGAACCATAACAGATCTTCAATTAAGCAGAAGGTAAGAAATTTATCAGTGTCAGCTCCCTGGTTACAAGGCTATTGACAAAGTTCTTAGAAAGAGAAGTCAAATGTACATGTGCATTAAGCATATTGTATTTCTGAAAATGATGTTTTCCATTAATTATGAAAACATATTAACAGAGAACCTCATTTAACAGAAGATGGACAGTAAATTACTGAATCACTACTCAGCGAGGTAGGTAGGAAATTCCTGGTACCTTTTCTAACTCAAACCAATCTGAAATGACAATGTGACCTGTAGCAGGATGTGTCTAAAGTAGGGCCTGTAAGCACAATATATAAACGACAACTCCTGTGGAAACGTTGAATGCAGCAGCTGTCATTACACAGGCTACCAACACAGTAATTTGGATGTGTAGCCTGGCTTGGGCATCACAGCTGAATTCTTGTTTACAACAAATACACTGGGGTTTACAGAGCTGTACCTTTTTAAAAAAAATAATGGGGAAACATAGTTCCTAAGGTAAAAGAAGACAAGGTCTTTCAACTGGAAAAGGATGTCCATTAAGAATGGTGAAACTGGTTTGTATGTAATTTTTATTTTCTCCTACAAGTTTATGGCAGGGGAAGGAGTGTGTGTGTGTGCTTAGGAAGCTGCAGCAGGAGCAGGGGCCTTCTTTCTTCAACCTTTTTTATCTTTATTTTTTCATTTCTCCTTTGCTGTCTTTCTTCTCTGTTTTCAACTCCATTACTATTTGGTATTACTAAGGTAGTCCCTGAGGAACCTCAGTCCAGGCACATAAATTCGTTTGGGTGGTTGGGATACAGTCAAGTACAAAGGAAGAAATTCTGAAGATTGAATAAGACAGGGCTATAGAAGGAACTGAATATCAGGGTTTGGAAGGCAAGATAGTACTAAAATTAATAGAGCAATATTAAAGCTATAGCAGTGTTTCAATTTTCCTTAATTCTTTTCTTCTATTTCTCTTCAAATCTATAATACTTTTTCTTCTAGTTCTAGTTTCTTTTCATTCCTTTTGGGGATTTTTCATTATTTTGCATTTCTGTTCAACTCCGAAGTCCTTGACACGTCCATTTCTCCAACTTTCTGGCACCACCTGTGTGGGTGAAAAATAGCATTGCTGTTGGGGTTTTAGGAGGTCTCCTTCTGTTTTCTTTTTCTCTCAAAGAATTTTTTCCCCATACAAGCTGCCAAAGAGACGAAAGACCTGGCCACAGGGGGAGGAGTCTAGCTGGCCAGCCTCTTTTTACCTGGGATTTTCTCGTGTGGGGCAGAGAGGTCACGAGATTTGAACTGGGTAAAAGGGTTTGGGTGGGGTCCCTCGCTCTCTTGTCCTGCCGGCATTCGAGGGGGAGAGGAGCTGCTGTCGTTGTGGAGAGAGTTCGCCACTACTACAAACTTCTGCCTTTTTCTGCTGCCTTCCTTCTACCCATCTGCTCGAGTGCTTCAGGGGACCCCGGGATCCCAAGCCCGCCTTTCCCTGCCCTGCTGGGAGCCGGGCCACGACTGCCGTTCCTTTGCCGCTGCTCCGAGCCTTCACTGCACTGTAGCCCCGCACCCCCCGCCTGCCGAGACCTCCCGGGGCTCCCGCTGCAGCTCCGGAGTTTGATACATCTCGCCTACCACCCGGGATTCTGTGTGTTCGTCCCTGCTGTTCCGGGATCGGCTGCCCCTGGGGTTTGTGAGGCGAGCTTCTCGTCCGCCATTCCCGCGTGCTCCCCGAGCTCGCTCCGGAGCGCCCCCTGCAGCCGCGGGGGAACCATCGCACCCTCCCCAAACAGCCGAGGGAAGGCAGGCACTGAGTTCCTGGTTCTGTTTGTTATTACTGCCGTGGTTAGTGTTGTTTGTTTGCCTCTCTCTCTCTCTCTCTCTATATATATATATTAGTAAAGAACTGTTATTCCTATTCCCTATATCTGTGCCTGAGAGCCCCTTAATTTCAAAAATTATAATCATTTGGAGGGAAGGGGGTTGCATTTTCCATTCCAAGGGAGGCTCTTGCCTTCCTTAACAGACACCTGTCTTTCAAACCAAGACAATTGCAAAGATTTTCTTCAGTACTTCAGAGGAAAATAGGCCAGGAATCAATATTGCTATACTGGCATAAAGCAGTGATTATTGAGATGGAGGGGTATTTACATCTGAAAGCATTCTACCTTGCTCTTCCCAAGAATAATGAAAGAAATCATGGCATTCTTGTTGAGCTGGGTTAGCAAAAAAAAATCTTTGGAGCACATGAAGGGACTACTATATTTTCATTTCCATCCTTTGTTTACGTATTGTGTTCTGGGGAAAAAAAAATTGAGCACTAAAAGGAAAGAATTTTGTCCCCATTCTGGAAAGTTTCTATTCTGAAGGATCTATAGATGCAGACTACTGACACCACTACTATATAATTTCCAAAGAGGTTCAATACAGAAGTCTTTCAGTTCTAGAGATACTGCATTTTAGCAAAATGGTAAGAAGTTTGCCTGTTTGCATCCCTTCAAAGTCTAGGTCTTCAGCATAAGAAATAGGACCTTTATTTTATCAGTGACAAGTGGTTTGACATATTCTATGAATCTTAAACATGTACCTGATAAGAAGAATTGTTTTTCTGGGGGAATGCTCGTCTTCATGTTATTGAGTACAGGGCAAGCTTAAGCCTAATGCCTTGGGCTAGGAACCTAAAATCAAAGGATTAAAGTAATGTAAAGGGAATCACATTCTATGTGATTAAAGAACAGGGAAATCTATTTCTGGTTAAGACAAAGGATATTTACATGATTTTTTTTTTATGATTTAGCAGTTGTGCAAGAAGCACTCTCCAAAAAAGGCAGCATCACCGAAATGACTGCACAGCTCATTGCAAGTGAGACACTAACATGTTCTTGATGACAAAAGAAGAAACACTGGCATTCAAGAAGGAGTGCTTGTTCTACCTTCAAAAGAACTGATAACTATCCTCATCACTAGATCTACAAACAGGGTAAAAATGTAGATGTTGTGTGGAGAAAGTGCATTAAATGGGGTGTCTTATTCTACTTTGCCAAAGTCTTATTTGGCTGCTAACTAATTTTCCATCAAACAGCAATATAATCTGTTGCGTTATGCTCTATAGTCTCCCCAGAAATCTCCCTGAACCCAGGACATTAACATCTCTGAAAACCCAGCTTTAAACTCATGTCAGGTTGAATTCCCAGCAAAGAACGACTGAGCAGGACACAGGCTGTACTGGTGGTCAATAGTGCTTATGATTGGCTTACTTTTCACAGTGCACATGATTTTTTTTGTGGAGCCTGTCTGTCCCTTTTTAAATGTAAACAAGCTGCATTTCATATAGCTTTATTAGCAGGGCATATAACATAATACAGTTTCGTGCTGCTTGAAGGTGGAAGCAATTTCACATCCAGCAGTTCAAATCCAGCAGTGAGGAGAAAGGCCTTTTAGGGAAACCATCTGCTCAGAGTTTAGACTCAAAAGAGTAGAGAAAGGTGGCATTAAGATAACTGGTCACCATATGGCTATGAGCCATCAACAGAACATGACCACAAAAACCCTAAGGCATCTTCAGCAGAGATAAACTTTCATATCATTATACACAGCTCTGGTGAAACCTCATCTGTGTTCTAGTCATCTGTATCACAGAAAAATATGCTACTAGGATGTTCAGACAAATGGAGAATCTAGTGTAAAATAGGATGAGAAAGACTAGGGTGCTTCAGTCCAAAAAATGAAGAGTAGCAGTATGAGTTCTCCTTTTGAAAATGAAGCAAAAACAGGAGATGAATAAGAGTAAACTGGACTCACAAGCTGTACTGGTACAAGAAAAAATCAATACAAACTGCTCAAGAACCCAGTCTGGATAAAAACTAGAACATTTCCAAATGCCAATGAAATAAAGGTCTGGAACATTCTTTCATTAGAGGGTTTGCAGGAGCAAAAAATTCTAATGGTTTTTTGAGTGGGTTTTTGGAGCTGGTGAAAATGATTGTCTAAAGGATTGCCTACAATATTGGGGTACTAAGTACAGGGATTTATGGACTCATAAACTTCTGAGATTTTTAAGAATACCCCTGCAAGCAAATGTGGAAAACCTCCAATTTAGAGTAGCACCATTTAACATTTGCACAAAGGAAGCTGTGATTTGTTACCATGATCAAAAGTACTTTTAATGCTATAACCAATTTCTTATACTGATTAGAATCAGGTGCTTTAAGAACTGCTTCCTTCAACAACAAGCATCTATTTATATGCCCAGTTTGAGTGTGGAAGCACTAGATAAACATAGATGCAAGCAATGCATCTGATGAGACTGGTCTTACCAAAGTCCAAACAGGCAGGCCAACAATAAATCAGCTATGGAGCAACCTGATTCCTTAATGGAAATATGGATGAATCCCACAGTGAGCTTAGGTTTAATGGCACTGTAGCACCCACCCCTGGTACAAATGCAATAAATAGTACAGAACTCAGTAAAATATTTATCTGAATGAATCATGAGGGTTCTAGCACAGTATCAAAACATGAGCTTTCGTACTCTACAAGTGTGTGAAAAATATTTGGATGATCCCTATAACACTTGGATTTTTCCAGGTATCTGAGTTAAAGTAGTTGCAGCAGAATCTGTTATTTTAATTAATACTTACTTGAACACCAGACACCGCTCATTGACTGCATGAGATAAAAAAAAAAAAAAAACCAAACCACTTCCACTTATCACCTTAAGGAGATGAAGGCATTCAAAGCCCACAGAAACAAAGTAAACATCAGTGTTGCTTCCCAATGCCGAGCTATAAAGAGACTGCAAAGGAGTTTAAAGCAAACTGCTTTGCAAACCCAGGATTCAGTTGCTACACACAGAAGCTCTAAAATCTGTCCTAGGACATTATCTGGATTAACACGCAATACTATCAGGCTGATGGATAGTTTTGAAAGCTCCATCATTATTCCAATACTGGTGTCAGAGTGCTGCTCTTTAATTTAACCACAATATTGAATGGGGATCTCTTCACCTCATGTAAAATAAAGTCATATCACTAACTGTAACATGATTTTATTTTACTGTAGTAGTCTTGCCTCTAATATGTATAAAATCCAAAATAGCATATTTATATGTTGTTTAGGGCACAGCAATGCTACCACAAAAAGCCAAGGCAGTAGTCCCCAGCTGGAGCCCTTCCTGGGCTGGCAGGTGGCCAGGGCATTGCTGCTCGTTCAGTGCTGCTGTACTGGGCAGGCTGGAACTCCGGTGTGAGCTTGAGCTGAAGGGACTGTGACATGAATGAGTCCACGATGGAGCAGAGATCCACCTGCAGTCCATGGAGAGTCCCCCGCCAGAGCAGGTGGATGCCTGAAGAAGACTGTGACACTCGAAGGATGAGATAGGGGGTGGGTAATGAAGTTGTATTGAACAGTATGAGACCTGGACATGATGAAAATGATATGGAATAAGGGGTGGAATGTGCTGGTCTGGGCTGAGGTAGAGTTAACTTTCTTCACAGTGGCTGGTATGGGGCTGTGTTTTGGATTTGTGCTGGACACAGGGTTGGTAATATAAAGATGCTTTTGTTATTACTGAGCAGGGCTTGCAAAGACCCAAAGCCGTTCCTGCTTTTTGTACTGCCATGCTGTCAAGGGGGCCAGGGGTACATGGAAGGGTTGGAGGAGACACAGCTAGGACAGGTAACCCTAACCGACTAAAGGGATATTCCAGACCATATGGCATCATGCTCAGTATATAAAGTGCGGGAAGAAGGAGGAAAGCGGGGGATGTTTGTAGTGATGGAGTTTGTCTTCCCAAGTCACTGTTATGTGTGATGGGGCCCTGCTCTCCTGGAGATGGCTGAACACCTGCCTGCCCTTGGGAAGCAGTGAATTAATTCCTTGTTTTGCTTTGTTTGTGTCTGTGGTTTTTGCTTTCCCTTTTAAACTGGTCTTAATCCACAAGTTTTCCAGCTTTTACCCTTCTGATTCTTTCCCCGATCTCACTGATGGAGGAGTAAGCAAGCAGCTGCGAGGGGCTTGGCTGCTGGCTGGAGTGAAACCACAGCAGGACTACTGCACAAACAATCTCCTGTTTAATTTGTTCAAAAGCTTATTGTTGTTCAGGACCCTGCTTAAAACTGTTCTCCTGTTTCACATGATAGAGAAGGCTTACAATCTGGCTCTGGAATATGCATCCTCCAAAAACCCTCAGCGCCTAGGAAAGCCTGTGTTTCCTATTTGCTGGTTGTCCAGGACATAGCTGCTATTTCATTGGCCACGTCCTTTGGAATCTAGCGACGTCCAACTTACCATTTTACTTCTAAAAACTGAATTTTCTGGGGAGGTCTCTTGACCTTACTTTGCTTCCTGGCAAAACTGGCCTTCAGGAGAGTCTGGATTATCTTCTCCCCTTTCTCAAAAACTTATTTTGTAGTGTTGCCTCATATGATGATATCATCAATGTACTGCAAGTGTTCTGGAGCCTCCCCCTTTCCCAGAGCAGTCTGACTCGACTGCAGCCATGCTACCCCAGCTGCTCCTTCCCCTTCGGAACAGGCATTACCCCTCTGCTCCCTCCACCACGTTTACTTGACCAGAAGGAACCCCTTCTCCTGGGAAGAGACTCTCTTTCCCTGCTCCCAGCAATGATGTGAGATGGTGTAGAATAACCTCCAAGTCCTGGCCATGCTCCCTCCCGGCTACTCCAAAAATTATCTCTGTCCTGGCCAGAACCAGGACACTGCCAAACTACAAAGCGTCCATGGAATTCCGAAATGTTTGGTATTGGCATTCTGTCATCAGCTACTGTGGGCAGCGGCGGGCGCG
>VZTE01001007.1:426079-482513 GCA_013397775.1 Eulacestoma nigropectus | reverse complement strand
GCGGTGCGGGCCGGGGGGAGAAGGCAGGCCTTGCGAGGCCCCGCGCCCGCCTCCCCGCCGGCTGCGGGCGGACGCTGCGGCGTGCGGGGCGCGCTGGGGCGTAGGGGAAGACTTTTCAGCCTAATCGTGGGTTCTTACTGATAAGTCTGCTTCGCTTCCCTGCCCCGCTCAGTCCCTAGGCTTGCCGACAGTGTATGCATCCGACCTGACTGAATACTAATCTACTTTTTCTCCCCCTAAGTTTTACTACTGCTCCTTTTTTTTTTTTTAGTTCCCTAACTGTGTATCTGACCTGGCTGAATACTAACCCCGCCATTTTTTGCACAAGAAATTTTGTTATTATTATTTTTTTTTTTGGTTCCTTAGCTATGTAAACTGTAGTGCCAGCACTGGATGTTCAAAATGCCTCAACACTAAGACTATCTACTTCTACAGCAACTCTCAGTTAAACTGTCTCTAAGGGATTCATTTGTTATTAAAAATATGAATAGAAAGCAACGGATGAAAGCTCAGCAAGAGTCAAGGACCTCTGACCCTCTTGCCATCAGGCAGATGTGGGGGAATGGAAAAAGATCCCTGCTCAGAGAGGTAGAATTCCCTCCTGGCATCCCTTGCCTTCCCAGGTGCCCTTACAGAATAGGTACATGGCCCTGGATCTCAAGGGTCAGGCAGAAAACAGTGGAGAAGAAGGTCTATCTGGAGGGTCTTCCAGACCAATGCAGTCAACCAGGCGGATCGCGAATACAGGTATTAAGAAAAAAGGGTCGTTGTAGTGGGTGACTCGCTTCTGAGAGCAGTTGAGGGCCCTGTATGCCAATTGGACCCATTCCACAGGAAAGTCTGATGACTTCCTGTGGCCCAGGTAAGGGATATTACTAAGAGACTCCCTGAACTAATTTGGCCCACTGGTTACTACCCACTGCTGGGTGTCCAGGTTGACAGTGACGAGGCTGATGAGAGAAGTACCAGGATAATCAGACAGGACTTCAAGGCACTGGGTTCTCTGGCTGAAGGGACTGGAGTACAGGTGATGTTTTTCTTGATTTCTTTGGTAGCAGGGATGAATGCCAGAAGGAAGAGGAAAACCCATGTGATCAATAAGTGGCTTAAAGATGGTGCCATCAGTGGAATTTGGTTTTTTTTGATCATGGGGAGGTTTATGTGGTACCAGGCCCGCTGGAGACAGATGGTGTTCACCTGTCTAACAGGGGCAGAAGTATTGTAGACAATGGGTTGGCAGGGCTGATTGAGAGGATTTGAAGGGGGAAGGGGATGAGAGCAGGCTCACTAGGGACGAGCCTAAGCGCTGCATGCCAGAGTTAGGGGTGAAATTAGTAGCCCAGCTGAAGTGCATCTACACCAGTGCACACAGTATAGGTAACAAAGAGAAGGAACTGGAGGCCATCATGCAGCAGGAAAGCCGTGACGTAGTAACCATCAGGGAAATGTGATGGGGTGACTGTCATGACTGGAATGCTGCAGTGGGTGGCTAAAAGCTTTTCAGAGGGGACAGGCAAGGAAGGAGAGGCAGTGGGGTGTCTCTGTACCTCAGGGAGTGTTTTGACTGCACAGAACTCGAGGATAGTGATGATAAGGTTGAGTGCCTGGGAGTGAGAATCAGGGTGAAGGCTGGTATGCCAGATATCCTGGTGGGATTGTTACAGACCACCCAACCAGGCTGAAGAGGCAGATGGAGTATCTTGTAAGTAGCTGTATGATGTTTCATGATCCCCAGAGCTTGTTCTTGTGGGAGACTCTAACCTGCCAGTGTCTGCTGGAAACCCACCACAGTGGAAAGGAGGCAGTCTAGGAGGTTCCTGGAGTGTGTAGAAGATAACTTTCCAACAGAGCTGGTGAGAGAGCCTGCAGGGTCAGTGTCCTGCTAGACCTGCTGTTTATGAACAGAGAAGGGCTGGTGGGAGACATGGTGGCCAGAGGCTGCTTTGGGCAGAGTGATGACAGCGTGATAAGAGTTTTCAATACTTGGTAAAGTAAGGAGGGGCACCAACAAAACCTCTGCCTTGGACTTTCAGAGGGCAGACTTTGGCCTATTCAGGACACTGATTTGGAGAGTCCCTTGGGAAGCAGCTCTTAAAAACAAAGGGGCCCAGGAAGGCTGGACATACTTTAAGAAAGAAATCCTGAAGGTGCAGGAGCAGGCCATCCCTGTGTGCTGAAAGACCAGCTGGTAGGGAAGAAGACTAGCCTGTCTGAGCAGGGAGTTTTCGCAGGAACTCAAGGGGAAAAAAGAGGGTGTATCATCTTTGGAAATAGGGGCAGGCAACTCAGAAGTGTTTAAGGATGTTTTTAGGTCATGTAGAGAGAAAATTAGAGAGGTGAAGACTCGGTTAGAACTTAATCTGGCCACTTTTGTTAGGGAAAATGAAAAGTGTTTTTATAAATACATTCATAACAGAAGGGGTCCAAAGAAAACCTCCATTGTTTATTGGACGTGGAGGGGAGTATAGTCACCAAAAATGAGGAAAAGGCTGAGGTACTTAACACCTTCTTTGACTCAGTTTTCAACAGTAAGACTTGTTATCCTCAGGACAGCTGGCCTCAGCTGAGCTGGTAGACAGGGAAGAGAAGCAGAATGGACCCTCTGTAATCCAGGAGAAAGTAGTTAACCTGCTTAACCATTTAGATGCTCACAAGTGTATGTAGCTGGATGGGAACCATCCTAGGGTAATGAGGGAGCTGGCAGAAGAGCTTGTTAAGCCGCTGTCATCTACCTATCACCACATCATCCATCTATCATCAGTCATGGCTAACCAGGGAGGTCCCAGGCAACTGAAGGTTGGCCAGTGTGATGCCCATCTACAAGAAATGCTGGAAGGAGGATCTAGGGAACTACAGGTCTGGCAGCCTGACCACAGTGCCCAGCAAGGTGATGGAGTAGATCATCTTGAGCGTGATTATGCAGCATATACAGGACAACCAAGGGATCAGACCCAGCCAGCACAGGTTTAGGAAAGGCAGATACTTCCTGACCAACCTGATCTCATTTTATGACCAGGTGACCCACCTGGTCATAAAAGAGGAGGAGAAGGCTGTGGATGTTGTTTACCTGGACTTCAGCAAAGCCTTTGACACCATCTCCCATAGCATACTCCTGGAAAAGCTGGCAGCCCACAGCTTGGACAGGTGCTCTCTTTGCTGGGTTATGAACTGGCTGGACAGCCAGGCCCAGAGAGTGGTGGTGAATTGTGCTGCATCCGGTTGGCAGCCGGTCACTACTGGTGTCCCCAGGGATCAGTGTTGGGTCCAGTCCTGTTCAATATTTTTATTGATCATCTGGATGAGAGGATCAAGTCTACCACTATCAAGTTCACAGACAAGATCGAGCTGGGTTGGAGTATTGATCTGCTGGAGGGTAGGAAGGCTCTTCAGAAGGACCTGGACAGGCTGGATTGATGGGCTGAATCCAATGATATGAGGTTCAGCAAGACCAAGTGCTGGGTCCTGCACTTTGGCCACAACAATCCCCTGCAGCACTACAGGCTGGGGACAGAGTGGCTGGAAAGTGGCCCAGCAGAAAAGGCCTGGTTCAGCAGTAGTGTGGCCAGCAGGACCAGGGCAGTGATTGTCCCAATGTACTTGGCACTGGTGAGGCCATGCCTTAAGTCCTGTGTCCAGTTCTGGGCCCTTCAATTCAGAAAGGACACTGAGGTGCTGGAGCACGTCCAGAGAAGGGCAATGGAGCTGGGGAAGGGTCTGGAGCACAAGTCTGATGAGGAGCAGCTGAGGGAGCTGGGGGTGTTTAACCTGGAGAAAAAGAGGCTCTGGGGGATCTTATCTCTCTTTACAACTACCTGGAAGGAGGCTGTAGCCAACTGGGGATTGGCCTCTTCTCCCAGGCAGCCAGCGACAGGACAAGAAGATGTAGACTTAAGCTGCACCAGGGAAGGTTTATGTTGGACATTAGGAAGAAATTCTTCATGGAAAGAGTAGTTAGATACTGGAATGGGCTGTCCAGAGAGGTGCTGGAGACATGTCTCTGGTTCTGTTTAAGGAAAGACTGGACATGGCCCTTAGTGCCGTGGTCTTGTTCACAATGTGGTCTTCAGTCATAAGTTGGACTCCATGATCTCAGAGGTCTTTTCCAACCCAATTGATTCTGTGATAAACACATTAAACACATTAACATAAATGTAGTAAACAAGGAACAGTGCCCGAAGATCAAATCTCACTGTGATCTATGATATTTATGTGTCAAATAATAGAAGATTATTCTATCTGAAACTATAATCTGAGTATGTAGAGAAGGCAGCTGGGATCAGAGTGCAATCAAATATGTTTTATTGCTCTTTCTTTTTGTGGTCTCTCCTTTATGAGCTAGGTGTATCACGACTTCATATTTCTACTGGAACAGATGACATGCTGGTGAAGATTAGCAGTCACTTAACAAATGCAAATAACGGAATAATGTATACACCTATTTGTATATGAAATTCAGGCAAATGTAATTAAGCATGCAATTAACAAAAAAGAGTTTATCCTATAACAGCTTGATGGTCAAGGAGTTCCTGTGGAAGCTGGTTTTGTTACTCTAGGTTTCAGATTATCAACATTATGTCAAGAATTTTGAAAAATCTTGTTTCCAGGTGGTTTTAGTGACAACAGTGCAATTCTTGAATTTTGTTGCTGATTTCTTTAATTAGTATTTCCAAAAAAGTGATTTAGGTTTTTTTGCTAGAGGCACAACCTGTAGAATTTAGACACAGTGTCTGCTCAGTTCAGTTTACTGAAGGTGCATTGTTAATTACTTTAGCTGTGCCTTTACTATTGTGAACAGGCAGCATTTTTCAGTGGCACAAGTATGTTGCTTTTTGAGCAGACAGAGAAAAGGAAACCTGTAATCTGCAATATATCCCTCAGATTTATGTAAGTCCTTGTTCTGCACCTGATGCTACCTTAACAAACCCCTTTTTCTCCCAGCTGATTATGATTCTGCAGTGCTGAATTTTGAGTTTTTCTGCCCCAGCCTGACCTACTTGTTTGTCAGTTTCATGGACCTCTGTCTTGTCCTTTGCTTTGAGATCTCTTTGGATCCGGGGTTGTTGTTTTCTATATGCTCATGTTTTGTGTGAGCTTTAATCTAAATGTAAAGAAATAATTTTATTATTGCCTTAGCATCTGTTTGTTATGCATAGTTCTTTAGTGTCTGCAGGGGGAACAAGTAACAAATCTAAATACTTTGTTTCCTTTGAATAGCCTCGGGGATAAAGTTAGGTATCAGACTACAACCACAGAGTGATTTATGGCTCCCTACTTTAGCCTAGAGTGAATTAGCATTTGATCAGGTTGTTCTTTTAATTATCTTCCCTAGCATAAAGTGATATGTGTAAGAAACATTCCGCAGGGTGATAATCACCCACACTGGGTCTGTGGTATCAATTTTATACATGTGTAGCCTTGCATGCCACAAGAACATAGTATGCGCTTTTGCTGCTGAATTTTCCTCTTAGGCCAGATTTGGGCTATCTGCACTGGTCATGAGAGGAGCTTTGAAAGTGCATTGTCCGTAGTAATGAGCTGTCCTGGGATAAACTGCAATTTTGACATACAGCTCCTTCCACTACAGTAATCCCTTTGTGGAGTTGTCCCAAAAGAGTATTGCTGGGTGCTTGATTATATGCACATTATTTGCTGCTGTAGAAGATTTTACTTATTCTTTTTTTTTTTTAAGGTGTAACTTAATGTGCCAATATTAGAGTTGACTGATGCAGAAACGTGAAGTAGACATAAGGAAATGACTCATGCTCAGTTAGTACTCTTGGGGAAAAAGACCTTTTAAAAAACTTGTTAGTGGAGATTTTTCTGTTCCGTCAAACTCAAAATATTCTGTGATTGTGGTATTACTCTGAGTTAGAGCTTATGTGTATCGTTGTACATGCAAGATGTATTTTGATTTCTATTGATTTCCTTCTTTAGCTTAAATACTAAAAGTCAGTTCTTAGAATGAGAAATTCAAATCATTGCTGTCTAAAATACGCTATACTGTGTGGGAGATGCAGGAATAGAGTAATCATCTCATTCCTGAATGATGGAGTCAGCTGAGAACCCTTTGTTCTATATGAAATGGTAGGATTCCCTTCCTGCTTCTTCATGCCTCATTTTCAGTGTGTTTACTGTGGAATTCATTTGCCATTGTTTGTCTGCAATGAATTTCATATGCCATTACTGTTATCGAAAATGAACTTTGTGATGTCTGAAGGCTATTATTTTTTATGCTCATTTATAAGTAACTTTTAAAAAATTTTTGCATGTAATTCCATTTACTTGCAACCAAACAAGACTATAGGTTATTAGAAAGCTGAACTCTCTTTTTTTGCAATTTCATATAAAATGTTAAGGTATTTTTACTGATCTGTTGACAAAGAAGAACAGGATCCTTAAGAGGTTATATGTCAATATTTATTTGCTGATAATTAATTAAATGTTTACTTGGTATGTTCCTTATGTATAATGTCTCTTAGCTGTTTATATCAAAAACTAAGACCCAGTGTGTTGTTTTAAATATGTTACAGATGAGCTGGAAAATGTACAGCAAAAGAAAATCTTTAAAGAGAATAAGGAAAATACACAACAGAAAGAAGAGCCATGTGCTGCCAATTCAGTAGACTCTCTAATGGCAGAAATGCCATTTGTGGACACAGATATTGAAGATGAATGTGCTAGTAAGTACATTAAACAGAAGTAATGTGAAAGCATAGACACATCATACACTCAGTTCTTGGTCCTTCCTGTTGGTATGGATACATGAGCCATGCACATGGAACAGTCTCCCTGCAAGCAGGTTACAGTCCAGAGCCTCTCTTACTAGTATTCAGTCCTGCAAATACTTGAACATATTAAAAATTCTTCTTTTTATTACCCTGTAGAGCAATGTGTCACAGAATAAGGATGTTTCATAGGTGAATTCACATTACTGTGTGTGAGCTTCTCAGGTCATGGGTTTTGTGAGCTGTCTTTCAATGTGTGTAATCCCAGCATGGGGCTGGAAGTACACTTCTAATGGACAGTGGATGTCTGCAGCCTGGTCAGCTTATGGGTATGTATCAGGCTGTGTGGTGGAAGAGGGGCTGTAAGGGCTGAAGGAAATGAGCTGAGAGAAAAGCAATTATGTGCAAAGGAAGAACTGAGGACATGCACATTTCTTTGACTACATCGGAAGGTGTCTCTGGGAAAGGAGGAGGTAGAGAGCAGGTCTGGCTGGGATGACATTTTCTTCTGGGCTGGGTTTGGTTCTTGTGCTATAGATTGGTCATTCTTAGTCTACTACAACTTTTTCCTTTAATAATCCTATGTATTGCTATGTTTTATATTTCAAAATGCAGAATGCATGGGATTTTTGAAGCTTAATATTGGCTGTTTTGCTCTACAGTCATGTCCATGTTCAAGTGTAGACAATTTGCAGGCCTGTTGTCCTGCCACGTACGTTGGCTGAGGGAGGCTCGGTGGTTTGGAGGCTGTGTGTCCGTCTGTGTTAGCAGCTTATAAATCCTGCTTAGAGGTGTAGGCTGTTAGTTCAGGTGTGGTACTTCATTTGTATGGCTACATTAATTCAGGTCAGAGTTGGATGCCAGTCAGACAGCTCAGAGCATGGGCAGAACAGGTGAGTGGGAAGACATGCTCCAGTCAGTTGACTGAAGTCCAGCTCCTGTTGGTGTGATATTAAGAGCATCTTTGTTTTAATATGTCTGTGTGCTGAAAGTAACTTTTTTTTTTTTCTCTTCAGTGCGTGCAACTTCTGAACTAAATATTAAGAAGAAAAGAAAGCGGACTACTGAAAGGGAAATTGAAGAAGGCATTGAGAGAAAAAAGAAAAAGAATAAACGACATCAGCCAAATTATTTCATTTCTCTTCCAATTACTAATCCAAAGGTGATATTCTTTATTGTACTAATTTGCTATAACCAGAATTACTTCAACAGCTGCATGTGTTTATGAGAAGAACGGTGTTTGATATTGTGCAAAACCATTTTATTTGTCAGGTATTTTTAAAGAAACAGTAGCAGCCTATTCAATGAGTAACTCTGTGTTATGTAACATTTTTGTGGATAAAATTGCTTTTCTAGAAAAGACTGGAAGAAAAATACATTTTTATTCAGTTTGTCAGTCTTACAGATTTCACTGAAAGTGGCTAAAATTTCACCTCTGTAGGGTTACAGCATTGCTTATTTTGTTGTTCACATAGAATAAGGAAGAGAGACATTCCTATTTCATTTAATAAGAAAATCTCTAGCAATATTTTTAGCTTTCTTTATAGATACAAAATTTATATTCGGATTTGTTACTGTTTTAACTTGGCAGTTTGTAGTTTAACATTTTCCAGTAAAATGGATAATTTTATTTAAAACTGTTGTTTTAGTGAGATGTTGTTGAAATGGATTCAGGAAGTGCAAAGAGCACTTTAAGAAAATGCATTTTCTTGCAGTTACATGAGTTGTCTCATTTAGGCAGTAAATGAAAATGATTTCTTACATGCTGCAGGTTATCTCTGGTACATCTTTGATGTCTTTTGTGTCTGAAACAAGGAAAGTAGGTGCATTATGTTTAAAAAGTTGAACTCAGCAGTTTAACGCCATTTGCAAATTTAGTTCGGGAGTTTTTTTAATATCAGGAACTATCTCAGATGAATTTTAATTCATCCTACATCTCTATTATCAGTTCTCTGAAAAAGTATAAGAAGATTAAGAAAATACAAAATTAAAATAAACCAAAATAGGTTTGAAAATGACACTGCAGTCTTTGATTCTTCATAGTATGTGGAGAAGAGATTGTAAAGGCTGGTTTTATAAGATCCAGGATAGCCTGATACAAATATTGTAGGATATCTTTTGTGACATCTTATTCTAAAATCTTTTCTTCCAGTCTGTTCCATGATTTATCAAGTGCAAGAATAATGTAGGAGTTACATAATCTGATAACTGAGAATTCCTGCTCACAATTGTTAGTATGCCCAGGGGTTGATTGGGAAGGTCTTAAGTATGCTTGGTTTTTTGTATGTCATTTATTTAGTCATATCATTTACAGAGGTAAAGAAACCACTCTTTAAATTAAATCTCAGCGCATTTGCACTTGGGAATTCCAGGACTTTGTTAGAAAGTTTTGTTTATGCTTGCCTTAGAGGTAGAGTTGTTTTGAAAGTAGAAAATACATATTGGAATTTGTATAGGCAATATTAGCCAACATTTAACACCTGGTTTCTTGATAGCCAGAGTGAATCTGGTAATTGCTGGTAGTATTTCAGTTGGTAATGAAAGACCTTTATTTTTTTTAAGATTTAATTTTATTTCAGTGAAATATTTTAAGCATTAGTATTGTTTCTTTATATTTTATGTAGTAATTTAAGCTTTACACAGAGGACTTTTTGTAATAAAGGATATTTCTGAAACATTTAATCAACTGTTCCTCTTGGAAAATTAACAGTTTCCTTGTTTTCATTTTAGTTGTTTTGAATCTTCAGAAATGGAAAGTGTTGTTCCATTAATTTTGAATTTATATTGAACTTTGCATTAATACTTGTGCAAAAAGGGTTAAATGGATTATGATCCTTGTATCCTTTTCTGTTTGTTTGGGGTTTTAGGGTTTTTTTTAAAGTTATGACTTACATGATGTGTTATCACTTGGTAGTTTAGCCTTTCAGGGTTCTCCAGTCTTGACTATAATTACTATTGGTCTGTTAGATCTTTAAAGCTTTATATTTACTTACTAGTAGTATCCTTGCAATAAGCAAAACTATGTTATTCTATTACTCTTCAGAATAATGTATTTCAAGTAATGGGAGAGCTGTTTTTGAAATCAGTAGTTTTGAAATCAGAGGCCTTTTTTTTTGAGCATTTTTTTAAAAATTCAGAGGGAGGAATTGTTAAGTGTGATCTGCCTTGAAACAGTTTTTTTAATTAAGTTAGAACATCTCAAGTAAAAATCAATAGCATGATAGCACTTGAAATGTAAAACAATACTTTGTAAGGTAGTGTAAATAACAGGTTAAATAGCAATTTAAGGTTTTTATTTATGTGGTGGGTCATATCTTGTTATACAGCATTGGAAGAGTCCTAATTTGCTTAATTAAAATAGTACACTCAAATGTTAATTGCACCTTAGATTTATTGGAGAAAACAGAACAAATCTGCAGTTGTGATATGCATTGTGATGGCATGCCTGTTCAACAGCTGTTGCGTTACATTTTGATCATATAACTTCAGGGAAAACATCTTAAAAATAAATTTCTGAAATTTAGAAAAAAATTACTTGAAAACTTTTTTTTCCTTTCCAAATAATGTTGACTTTGTAGAACATTGTTATTCAGCCAGAGAGATAATGTGCTCAGCCTTCTTTTTATTTTACCTGTATCCAAAAGGCAGGCATTTTCATACTTTCTCGGTGGATGCAGCAATAACTTTCCTCTGGAACTGCTAACTGGCTGTCTTTGGACTTAACCCTGTTCCAAAGCCGTGTTATTTGTTAGGTTTTTAGCTTGGTTTCCTAGTGGAGTTTATACAGCTGTGAGCCATTGAGGTTTTTTGGGTCTTGAACCTGCTGTGGGTTTTCAACCTGTTGTCCAGTTTTGGACAGAAAAATTGGCATCTCGGAGGTATTAATTTCCTGCAGTTTTTGTGGCATTGGTGCTTGCATAAAAGAGCGAGCCTTGAAAGAACATGCTTGTGTAGAAGTACTACTGAAGGGAACTATAGGGGTGTGGGGTTGTGGGGTATTGGCTGCTAAACTAAATGCTGAATAATACTGATCTCTTTCAGAGCTAGGATGGTTTTTACTGCTATGATAACACAGTTCCACATCTGTCTTCTGTACTCTGAAGGGCTTGTACACTTACATTTATATTTTTTCCTTTGCCAGCTCACAGGTGCAAATTAAATTTAGAAGCAATAGTTGAAAATGGAATAAAATTGTAATTAGTATGACAGTTATTTAATTTTTGAGTTTTGTTTCTTTTTTTTTGCTTTAGCTTAAATAATTATTCAGTCAATACATTGTAATTAGTGGGGGATCACGTTTACCAGTTTTTTGCTTAAAAATGGGTTAAATTTCTCCTGTATCTAAGACAATGAAACTGTTATTTATCCAGGATAAGGTCAGTTCTGACATATGAAGGAAGATAGTCTTATTGCAACATGATTTATGATAAAATGTTGGTGGAATTTTCTTCATATGTCCTACACTGCTTAAGACACTTGTGGTTTTGTAAGTACCACATGACCTTTTCTGGCAAGTAGCTTTTACCTTCCCTCCTCCTCCATACCCTCCCTAGCATTGGTTCCTTTGAGTTATAATTTAGTTATATTTATATGACACCACTAGATATCTATGGCTCATTAGGTAAAATGGCATGGCAAAACTCATCTTAAGAAATTCAGTCAGAAAAATACTGAACACTCCCATTAGATTGTGAGTTTTTTCCATGAAATTTATGTGTTCCTTATGATTAAGAGAGCTACCAAAATCTATCAATTTTTTTTTTGTACCTAAGAGCTGCTTGTGCTTATCTTACAAAAGTCAAGTCTATACAGTACATTTATGAAGTATTCACCACTGAATTTCAAATAAGTAAACAACAAAAAAATGAGATTGAAGTTTTCAACATGCTTCTTTTAGACTTTATTCACCAAAGATGATTTGTCTGTAATGTCTTTGCTCACTGTGCTTTAAGAAGTAATTCATTTTGTCAGATGGTCAAGTTTATTGGATTTAATTTCCACTAATTTACTCAAGAACTGTTGCAGGTTTTTGGAGTTTTGTTTTTTAAATTGCTACAATACAACTAGCATAATGTCAAGCACAGTAAACATTTTGGATACAATTTATAGAGCATGTATAACCATATAAATAATTTTCAATGAAGAAAATGTAATTCCAGTATTTTTAAAGAGAAAGACTGATGAAGTTAGAACTGTATACATGTTGTAAAGAAATTTGTCTAAATACGTTTGAAGGGAGTATATAAATTATATCTCAATATAATCAGAATTGCAAATCAGATATCTCTACAAATTACTTACTGAATATTCTGGTTTTGTGTGTGCTCAGTCCTGCAAAGATCAGTTTTTCCAATCACTTGTCTGCGCATAGCAAGATAAAAATTTAGCAGAGGGGGCAGAGAAATTCCTTGAAGAAGCTTTTTATTGGTATTTCTGGCAGTGTAAAACTGGATGATCTTAATCTGCTTTAGGAGTTTATGATCCTTATGGAAGGAAACTCCCATTAAGATGTGATGAGGAGTGTCCAGTGATTTATTAATCAATCAATTTGTACCGAGTTTGAGTTCACTTGGGTCAATTAGCACATCTCTGTCAGAGGATAAAACTTTCTTCTGCTAGAATGGTTTTTGCATAAACGTTTGTTTTTAGTTTGTGTGCTTTCTTGTTCACTTGGATGATGGGATACAGTGATTGTTGTAGTAGCTAGCTGTTGTTTCTGTGTCTTTCTTCCCAGATTACTGGCAGTATTCAGGCTGTCCAAGATGCAATAATACAAAAGGATCAAAGGCTTTCCAAAGCAATGGTTCGCTCTGGCTCATTGCATGTCACCATGTTAGTGATGCATTTATCCACTGAAGAAGAAATTAACATGTAGGTATTTAGTGTAAATTAAGTATATACTAGTGTTTCTGTTTGATATGTTCATAGAAAGACTAGCAGGGTTAACTGACACTGTTTTGTGCCATACACAGCCCTAATTTACTAGGGTTATTGAACGTTTAATTCATGTTGTTTTTAAAATGCTAATCTTAATATTAGCCATTTTCATAACTTCTGGTATGTCATAAGCTCTGAACAAAGTGTTTTTCCCTTGCCTTTTTCCTACTGTGTGCTGAACTTCCATGCACAGATCTTGTGCTTGCTAAAGTAATTCTTTTAAAACAATGTTTTGATATAGGGGACAGGGGAATTAAAAAACTGTTGAAGTGCAGATTGCTCATAAGAAAGTGAGAATCCAAGATAAGAACGTAGGAACCATTTGGTAGTCAAGGGCATGCTTCTAATAAGTAGAAATATTTTGGCTGAAAGCATTTGACGCACCTAAAAAGAAAGAATGATCAGTATATCTAAATCAGTTACCTTGTTTTTTACACACTTAGTTTTTTTGAATGCTATATCCTTGAGACCTCTATACTCCTCCCTGCCCTGTGAAGATGCAAATTTGTCAGCATCTTCATCTCCAACAGTCTGATCTAAGGGGAGAGAAACAGCCAGGAACAGAGAATAAAAAGGCAAGCAAAAGATACTAGATCTGATAGATTCCCTCCCCTCTCCATGTGCCTTTAGTTCCCTGGAGTAAGCACAGAACTTTCCTCCTGCCTGGTTGATGAGCAAACTGTGATAGCACCTGAAAATTGGTGAGAACAACCACCAGCTGTTTATGTAAGATTTTTTTGGAAAGGGTTTGAAGTATGAACTTTTTAAAAAAGGAACGTGAGATGATACCTCGAAGCATATGTGCTTCCTCATTAGTATTTTATATTTTAAAGAGTCCAAAACTGTATACCAAAACAAATATTCTCAGATTCAGGATATTATGCTACTCTGTGAGCCCCTTCTCAGCTTTCACTGTCTGAATGCCGCCGAAGCATTGACTTACAGAGTTCTTCTCTGCCTCTCCCCAGCAGAACTCTACAGTCCAGGCACTCAGGACTGTCCTCTAGTCAGCAGCAGCTTCCTCAGAGATTCACCCCTTCCCTGGCCAGATGCCTCCTATAGGTTTCTAGCTCAGCTATCCTCAGGTATTCTAGATTGCATGTTCTTTTAAATGGGTTTTTAAAAGAATTTTTATAACTGATGTTTTTTGTTTAATCTTTTGGGAGAACTCAAAGAGTAAAATGCTGAATTTTCCTTTTTCTTACTTCACCAATTTTTAATGGAAAGAAACCAAGATCCAGGCTGGCAAAAGAACCTGTGTGTAATATAGGGGGAGAGTAATCTCTAAAACAAAGTGCAGCTCATCAACTGGATATATGAGATTGCACACATCCTTAGGTTTGGATCCATTAAGTTACTTAGATATCTACAGTTTTTCAACTGTGTTTGCACAATAGTGTCTCTGTCTATACAGAAATGAAATGTGTTGAATGCTATTTGAAGTCAAATGCGTGATAAGAATGTGCTAAACATAACATTCAATTCAGCACAAAGCCCTTTGTGTGGTATCTTAGTACATACAGCTTTCACCCTGAAAATGGAAGATCTGTATTCTAGGCTGCTCTTTCTAAGGGAATCCAGACCTGCAATTCCCATGAGAGTTTCCTGACTGACTGTGGTCTAGCCTTCATGAACACACTATACATGTCTTTTTGTAGGACTGTATGAAATCAAGAATGTGAGATTTTGAGACTAGAAAGAAAGCAAGCAATCAAGAGTCATGACAGCACTCCCTTCAAGCCAAGAAGTTCTCTCTGTGCTAACTGTATGCATAGTCATGGGATCAGGTGCTAGAAATCAGGATGCCTGCCTTTGCAGTAAATGCCTAATTATGAGATTATAGTGTCAAGTTTTTCTTCCTAGTTTTCTGTCAAAGACTCTGTGAATCTCACCTTTTCATTACAAATAACAGAACTGAAAGAATTGAGTTTGGCTTTTTTTTGTGAGGTTGCTTTTTCCTAACAAGTAATCAAAACTAAAACTCAGAAATTTCTAAAAATAAACTTCATGAATTTTAAGTGCTACAATATTTACATTACAACAATATAGGAAGAAAACAGTCTCTGCTTCTATAATTCTAGTTTGTATTCACTTAGAATATGCTGTTTAATTACTTTTTTTAATTTCCTTTTTCCACTTTAGATCAAAGTGCTTGTAAACTTTTTGGGTATCTCTGTGGATTAGTTGCACTGAGTATAATTACTAGTTGGCATTGTAAATACTATTTGGTATGGAATAACAAAAAAATGCCACTGTTGTGTTTTTTGCTATTGACTTCAGTGGAAATGTTTGTCCTTGTGCATTATTCTTACGAAGCAATTGTTAGACATTACAAATTGGTTGATAGAATACAAAAGACAAGATAGCTAGAGTGAGATGACAGCTATTTTTCTACTTATTTTAGTGTTTGCAAGATTATATATAAAAGAAAATGTAGAACTAAATCTTCGATGCCACAGTGCTAAACTGAAACACACTGCACTTTGTGGTGGATTGACCTTTCATATAACTCATCGGGTAGGCTTGGGCTGGTCAGTGAGTTCTGCAGCAGACCCTACTGTATGGAAATATAAATATTTGTTCAGCTGAGGAACAGAGCTTTCCATGACTTTCTGTGGACTAGTTCTCATATGTAAAAAATCCAGAGATGGATTTTAGATACATGCATGAATCACTACTTTAAAGCCCTCTGCAAGCTTTGACGCAGTGTATTTGAAATACCTGTACTTGTTTTGGACCAATTTTTAGGTTCATGTTGGTAAATAAATCTGTGCCTGCTTACATGTGAAGTAATCTGACAGGTAGAACCAGTATTAGATGGCGTTTTTAAAAGGTCTTGAAGTACACACCACATAGGGAAGACACAGGAACAGGCTTGTCCACCAGTGATAAGAGGGTAGGTAAGTGACAGAGACTATGCTTAAAGTAAAATATCTTTGCCAAGGAACAAGTAATGGCATTGTTGTTTAAAATGGTTATAAAGGAGCTAAAGTACTTCTAGCTTATAGATTAAAGCCGTCTAAAAAGACCACAGGAGGGCTCTAGCAATGAAGGATATTTTGTCATGTAATCAACTTTCATGTGTTTCTTAACTTGGCCTAGGTTCCAGTTAATGCATAGTTCACATCAAGAGTCCACCTTGTTCAACGCAATGGAAATGTGTAGAGGTTCTTGTAATTGTAAAATAACAGGCTTCAATGAAATCATCTAACCTGCTGTAGAAATCATGGTGTTTGCTTTCATTCATCTAGGACAGAAAAAGTCAAAATGCCTCTTTTGAGCGTTTTTAACCTATTACTGCCATCTAGCGTTTATAAAGGCTTATCAGTTTGAGGAAAATATTAAATTCAAGTTCGTTGAATAGAATTTAAACTGTGAGATGTGAGACATCTTTTAGAAAACACTAAGAATGTTTATGTGGTTTTTGTTTAGCATTTGAATCACTTTAAGTGCAGGTCAAAACAATTATTTCATGTAATTGTTAATACACTTGATGTGGCTAATTAAGCTGATTATTAAAAGGTTACCAGGCTTGTGCTGTTATTGCAGTTATTGTGTGCATGCCTCTTAGCTCTTACAGAAAGTAGGCATAAATTGAGATAGTACCTCTTTTAATAAGTTCTCCATGAGCTTAATTGTAATTTCCATATAATTTTATCATCATATATGTAATGGCACTTACATCTGTTTATATTTTAACTAACACTCTATGAAGCAGAATCTTAGTTCAACTGACCTATCAGAAGAAGAAAAAAGTTAATTAATTTAAGAATGGAAAACTAAATACTTCTGAATAATCATCTTATTTAAATGAGATGCACAAAGTAATAGGGACACTGTCATCTTAGTATCTGGATACCTTGAGGACTGTGATAAACTCTTTTGAGGAATTACACCCGCTGATAAGTCTGCCTTATTATTTGTATGGTTTTACAGCACAGCGTATGAACCACTTTACCTTTATAAAAAGGTGGTAATAATAACAGCAACAACAACAACTGTATTGATAGGAAGTAGTGCAAAAGTACCATAGTAGATAATTAATTGATACTAAAAAACCTTTGTTAAATTCATTGATATAATGATTAATAGCAATAGTAACAGCAGAAATATATTTGACATTGATATTTTCTTTCCTCCCGACAGAGCAGTTGGTGCTCTTTCAGACAGCAAGGTTTTTATAGATGATCTCCTGAAAGGAAAAAGAGTGGATTTGTCTTTTCAAGGAATTGATCACTTCAGAAATCAAGTTGGATTTGTGAATTTGACAGAAAATGATCATACAGCACTACTTAAGGAAATAGCAGGTACAACTTGTCAATCTAGTTTAAGTGTTTTAAAGACTTCTTGACAACTTAAATGAGAATGAAGCACAAAGATAAGTTGGTGCTAATTTAGTCAATATTAATTTACCTTTAACAACTGTAAATGCTACATAATTAATTTCCTAGCCTACTTTGCATAGTTCCAAAGGATGTTAATGAATTACAGAGTACTGTTCTCTGATAACTTTTTATGTAGTATATGTAAAAAACATAGTGCAAATTTATAAATGGGATGTAAAGACTCCATCCTACCTTGTTTTGGTCCTATTTTTTATCTGCCTATGAGTCTATACTTAAACTATGTTGTTTACTGATATTTAATAAAAATTCTCAAAGAACAGTACTGTCTGTAATTCACTGGTGTCCTTTAAAACTATCCCGGAAATTCCAACTATTCCTTGGAAAGACTCTTTAAAAGAGTTTTTCAGTATTGATGAATTATCTTTTGTGCTCTGAGGAATGTGAGGTCACACCATTTTTTAATAGTGCAATAACCCCTATAGGACATTTTGCAGAGTAGCAAAGACTGCTGCTGTCATGCTACCTCTTTGCAGTCCAGTACAGAGGGAAAAATTGAAAAAGTCTTTATTAATACAGTGTTTTCTCTAGCAGTTCATTAGTTTCATTTCTGAAGTGCAGTTGGTTTGACAGTCTACAAAGACCTCAGTTTAATTTATTAAGGAATCACTCTTTTGCTACTTCAAGATTATGTATGGCTTCTGCTATGTTCTTAGGTGAATTTTGATTTCATGTATTATTTTGTGTTGTACATGAATGAAGGAGAAATATTGATAACACAGGCAATAGAAAACAGATGAAGTTAAATTAGCTACTAAATGGTAGGACACCATTTAGTTCCATAAATAATATAGAAAACTTTTTGATAGTAATAACATCTGAATGTGGTCATTGCATGTCTGCTAATACCAGCGTAAATGTAGGTTTGCCGGAGACGAAAGTTCAGGAAAAGCAGAGCTAATGTGAATCTTCTGTTTGTTCTGATTTGCTAGTTACTTCCCGAAAATCCATTAAAAGACATTAGCATAATTTAATTATCTACTAGGAATAGTGCTGAATTGTTCTGACAGAGGTTTGAGGAGTATTTTAATAACTCTTTGTCAGAGTCTTTTTAGAAATCATGTGCTTACAGTGACATATACACTTACAGGACTTTCTAAAAAACTCTTTTTCTAATGATTTGCTACACCACAGAATATTTGGAGGACTGTTGTGGTTTAGTCCCAGCTGGCAGCTCAGCCCCGCGCAGCCACTCGCTCACTCTTCCCCGGCCATTTGGGGGAGAGAATCAGAAGAGTAAAAGTGAGAAAACTTGTGGGTTGCCATAAAGATAGTTTGATAGGGAAAGCGAAAGCCATGCACTCAAGCAGAGCAAAACAAGGAATTCATTCACCACTTCCCGTGGGCAGGAACATATTCAGCCATCTCCAGGAAAGCAGGGCTCCATCACGCCTGAGAGTGACTTGGGAAGACAAATGCCATTCTTCTTCCTTCTTCTTTCCCCAGCTCTATATATGCTGAGGATGACGCCATACGGTATGGAATATCTCTGTGGTCACTTGGGGTCAGCTGTCCCGGCTGTGTCCCCTCCCAGCCCCTTGTGCACCTCCTGCCTTCTTGCTGGAGGGGTGGGCTGAGAAACAGGAAAGGCCTTGGCTCTGTGCCAGCACTGCTCAGCAGTAACTAAAACATACCTGAACTATCAACTCTCTGTTCAGCACAAATCCAAAAAATAGCCCTATACTAGCTACTATGAAGAAAATGACCCCAGCCAAAACCAGCACAAGTATTAAGTGAATTTGGAAAAGGTCATTAACTACTTGGTTTTGATCTTTATTTTGATAACTCTATTGTAAATGCTGCTTGAAGCTTATAAAAGTGAGTAAGTGAATCCTGTTTTTTACCTGCAGAATTTGCAGATTTTGATTTTATGGATTAATGATGCATGTTATGGTCTGACCATGAGAGGGAGCTTGTATTTCATGGACAGAAAAGTTATTCTTCTGTTTATACATACAAATATTTAATTTGCTTTTGGTCCTTTGTTTTTAAGAAATGTTGATTTGTTGGCTTAAATATTTTAATACAGTTAGGACTGCACTGTAGTACAACAGTCAGGCTGACATGCAGTACAACTAACTTACTAATTTTCTTCAACTTTAGTTGTGTATAAATGACATTTAGTCTAATCTCTCAGAATTGATTTCCTAACAGTCCACACTATAGAGAGAGGGGGGGGGAAATGGAAAGCGAGTCATGCTGCCCATCTTCTTCTCTAGATCCATTACAGCTTTACTCAAGCATAAACTTACATTGCCACCACACCAAAGCAATCTGACCCCTTTGTGCAGCTACATGGTGAATTCAGCTGTGGTGAATTTAACATTTTTACCTTTGCCAGCTAATTTTTAGCCTATTCAGTTTGCCCATGCAGTTTACTGTATAGCTACATAACTGTTGGCATGAAAGATAGGAGCAGTGGCAGGCCTGGGGCTGGAGAGGAACAGTCTATTTTGACAAAGATGATAGCTTATGAGCTTCTTTAAAGATTGTGAAACCACACATTAAGCATCCATTTGAGGGTGAATTACATCACCCTCACTTCAGACAGCCTAGGGAAATAGTTTAATTCAGTTAATTTAGTTCACTTTAGTTACAGATGGCTGAAGCTATGATAAAGGAATTTTGCCTCTTTTCAGCTGTTCTTAGGTCATTTCACATGATGAAAAAATTGGAAACTCAAAGGTATTGTAATTTTCCATTAGAATAACTGATTTGTACAAAGCGAACAAAAAGGCGATAGTCCAAATTGCTGTTGTTTAGTTAGGTGGGACTGGAAGTATAATTATCTGAAATCATACTGAAAATAAGGGCAGCAAATGCTTTTAGATCTTAATCTACATTCTCTCTATTCTGATAAATAGCTCATTAAAATGAAGCAATATGCTTATTGTGGTTTAAAAGAAGGTACTCTCACCCACTTCTTTTCATGATCATAACGTATTTATAGGAAGTATTAGAATGGATTGAAGCCAGTAAAAGAAGCAAGTTTTATTAGGAAGTTCTACTTATATTTCTATTTCAGTTTAGGACTTTGGTTTCATATTTTCACTGTCTTGTAAGGCTTACCTTATGTACTGACATATGTGCACAAAATAGAGTTTGCTTGGCCCAGCTGCTCCGTGGATCGTACTTTATGAACAAACTCATCTTTCTTCTGTATATGTATGTGGTGATGGAGAGAAACAGAGCAACCCACACATACTCCTGATGAGTGTTTGAAATAACAGTACAGCTCGCTGATACATGGCAGTGGTCTGGGACAGTGACAGCTCATTGTAGAAAAGCCTAACTAATACATAACCAAGGAGCAGTGGAGGAACTATGGGGATATTGGCTTGACTTTGGCTTGACTTTTGGCCCATCTCCTAAAAAACCCTAAGAACTTAATAATTTTAACGTGGCTTAACATGGCAGTTCTAATTGTAAGTTATCTATGCTCAGCTTTTCTTCATTTTCTAAGTGTAAAGTAAAAAAAAAATTCAATAAAAAGAATATTGTTTCTAAGTTATAAGCCTTTCAATTGAAGGAACATGGTTTTGAGACAAGCAGAAATTAATAGTCTGGAAGTAAACATACATGCATAGCAGATTTCTGTATCTAATGAAATCTTGGGAAAGAAGATGGCCATTTGTATTATGGAATATGGCTCCATATGCAATTTTACTATCAATTGTTCTGTATTGATCTAGCTGTTGAATTTTTGAGCTTTTCCCATGTAAAGTGGCTCTGCGTAAGCTTCATATATCACATTTCCATTCTAATTAGAGGGAAAGAGTTGTCTAATGGATTCAGCTGCATCCAGTGTAAGAGGCAGATGACATTCAGTAATTTTGACATTATAAAAATGAGGTACAAAATGATATTACAGAGTACTTCAAACTGCATGAAAGGCAGTCTGAAAGCTGTCCAAAAATTTGTTCCAGGAAGTCATTGAGCTTGTAAAAATAGCTTTAACATTTCTAGGGTATACTTTGAAGCTGCAAACATCAGTCAGCCTGAGGCTAATAAAGGAAAACATAGATTTTGTTTGATTTTTCAGTCTGAGTAGTAATGATAATGTCTGGAGGAAAAATGGAGGATACTCATTTGTCAAGACCCTTGGGCATTGTCTGTCTATTTTTCTCATCACTGGCCTCCAAATTTCTTTCAGTTTAGGCAATCCCCATCATAAAGCTTAACTTCTGTGTATCTGCCAGTCGACAAATCCACTTTTAAGCTGTCTCACAAGCCTAGAACTTTCTCTTGCCCACAGCATCCATGTGTCCTTCCCAGTTTCTGTTAAATCCCTTCTTGTAGCCACTTCTTCAAAGAGCATCATGGATATTAATAGCATTACATTATCTTGTAACTGTACTGTGCTCTCAGGAAAACATTTCTCTTTATTTCTTTTTTTCCCCTCCACTTACTCAGATTTCTTTCAATTTTCATTCATTTTGAAGAAGGAGACATTATGTTAATTATGTTCGTAAGTTACCTTAACCAGTAAAATGTCACACTTTCTGTACATGTCAAATTCTACAAAACTGGGGCTATCTGTAGTCCCAGCAAGCCCAGTGTCTTGAGCCTGTGATGTTTAATACGTCTATGCCACAACAAAGCTGTGTGAGAAGCCTGATGCCCATGAGAACGTGTGTAGACACACACCTACACACACGTAAATCTGTTAAATTTAAAACTGCGGTCTCTCTGTGTGCTTTTCTCCTCTGACCCAGGTTTTCATTGGTATTTCTGATTAGAATTGCCAGGTATGAAAGAGGAGTTTGAAAAGATAAATAGGACACATATTGAACAAAGCTATTTAGCACAAAATGAAGGCAGGCAGGCCTGTGGTTGCTGTTCAGCAGTGTAAAGTGTAGGTGCCCACCCAATTCCTCCACAGTCACAGCACTGTGTGATCAGTCTGTCCTGATGAGGTCCCTGGGTTCATAGTTCTGTGATCAGAGGCACATAGGCAAACCTCTGCTCTGATACTAAGCTCTTACTGGAGTTAGGAGAGGACACGTGGAGAGGTGCAAATCTTCATCAGCACAGATCCTAACTGCAGAGTCTGAGATAAGACTGCATGGCCTCAGATGTGATGGCAGAAAAAAACCCAGAGCTTTCAGAGCGGGGAAAAAAAGCCTACTATGCATAAGACTGAATCAGAACATCACATGGTAGTGTAAACCTGGGTCTGATAAGATTTACCCTTTGCTGGAACATCAACGTCAATGGGTCCTCAAATTGTGCTGTTCAGTGAACAGATACAGGAGCCAGAAAGCTTAGTGGGGATTCAGTGTAAATTTAGAAATATCTCTCACAGACAAAATTTAAAATAATACAAGTAGGTCAGCTGTACTTGTGTTGTTTGCTTCCCAGTGTGATGCTGTTTCTTTCAGGTGGGAGAAAAAGGACTGTTGAGCTATCAAGCAAAAAAAATATATTTAAATGAACATACACTGTTTTGTTAAGGGCTCATTAAATTTATGTGATAGGATTGATAATTTTTTCCCCTATTTTGATTTTAGTTTGGTTGTATGAATCAGCAAGACCTACACCTAGTGAAAAACTGGAAGTTTTACTTGCAAAGAAAAAAAAAAGTTTTGCAGTTTTTCTGTATTAGAAATACTCCACTTTCCAGGATTATTTTAACCACAGGTTTTTTCAATTTTATCTAACACATTTTTCAAACAGAAATTTTTCATGTTGAAAGTATTTAATCTAAAAAAACCGTGGAACACAATTCAAACGTTGCACTGAAATTTATTTCCAGGAAATTAAACATTACATTGGGCAGATGAGTTGGGAAATAGTAAACTAGGTCAGTGTTGTAAAGTTGCTTTGGCCTGGACTGTAAACAGATAAAAGTGTACATTAAAAGTAGGAGATTAGCTTAGAAGGCAAAAGTGAAGCTTTAAAACCCAAACAAAAATCATCAGCATACCTGATATGTTCTCTAATGCTGGCAGGTAAATCCAGTGCCAAAACTTAAGAGCTTTCACTTCCAAATTTCCTCTGTTCTGAGTGGGAGATTACTCAAAAACAGATAATAGAATTCACCACAGAATAGTGTTTGTGAATACAGAATTCTATTACGTACTCAGAGTTTTCCTAAAGTTTCCCACACTTCCAGTGAGAGTGACTCCTAAACAGAGCTAATGTCGAGTTCCTATTTTGATAGCAAAATCAGACAGCATGAACAGCTTTCTAATTGCCATTATTTAACTAATATTAACTACAAATATAGGACCATTTTCACATGAAATAATATATACCTCTGAAGAAATAATATGTACCTTTGAAATTAAGTAGAAATCTCCCTGCCTTTTGGTACTCATCATCTTGTTTCTTCCATGTGAAGGAGCCATGACTAAAATTACATTTGAAAGCACATTTTAAGCATTATATTATGTAATATCTTTGTACTTACACACTTTTCTCCTCCCATCAGAGACTATGAAGATGATATTTCAAGAAAAGGGGATCATGACAGGAGAAGAAAGAGCTTTTAAACCACATCTGACCTTCATGAAGTTGTCAAAATCAACAGAGCTACGTAAGCAGGTGAGCTCACATTTCACACAGCTCAGCAGCACTCTAGAAAGTTTAATTTGGAGATGGACAAAGTGTTGTTTATGCTATAGCATCACACTTTCTACTTTGTAACCAGCTGAAGAGGTAAGACTTTAAAATACTTGGTTTTTTAAGAAATAATTAATGTATCTACCATATAAACAGTAGTCCTGTACTGTAATTTACCACTCTTGATATTCTCGGTGCAGTAATATCATGGTCTGTTTTCTGTTGGGAAATTAGGCAAGACCAAAGGATAAAAGTACTTTTTCAGAGTTACAGAGTTCCCATTAGGGGGTAGATTGTCTCCATGCAGTTTGTTTACAGAGTTTTGTTACTGTATAGGGGAAAATGAGCAGATAAACAGTGGAATTTCTGTTTGGATTATGCATAGTAGGTAGACTGTTAGTTCCCTCTACTGAATATACTTTGGTGAATTTCAGAGTAATGAGGAAAAACGGTATTAATATATAGATAATATATATTAATATATCTTCTATATTCTCTCTTGCAGGTAGTTATTTCTTGCCTGTTTATTAGTTTTTTTGACAAAATACACAAATGCATGAAAATAGGATATAACTGTGATTAAAATAACACAGAAGCAATACTAGTGTACCTATTTTTTATTTCATACTAATTTAACTGTAAGACTGTATTATTTAACACAAGGTATATGTCCATAGATTTTTTTTATTGACATTGTACAGAATGTTTTATGTGATCCTTTAACATTGACTAGGAAAATAATTTTCAGGAAAAAAATATTTTAAATAAGAATTAAAGTACATAATACTAATCTCTTAAGTTGATTTTTTTCCTTAATAGTGGGCACTTAAAAAATACTTGAAAATTTAATTAGACATATCTCTAAAAATGCTGAAGGTGCACATTTTGAATTAAGTAGTATTTTGAAATCAGTAAAAAGAAGGTAGTGAGATTTGAGATACATCAAGAAAATTCGAGGGTACGCATACTTGCTCTAAAACAGAAATAAGGACTTATCCACAGGATGCAGGTGATATATGATAGGTATTAATTTTGTAAATTCACAGAAGCTTTTGCTTGTATTGGCAGTTGGGTTTTTAAAATGCTAATTTTAAAAATCCACAGATCTAGAATATCAGTGGTTCCGTGATTTAACTGGTTAAAACATCTGAGACAATCAGGGTGGGGCTTTTGCTATTCTGGTTTTTTATTGGTTTTGGCTGGTTGCTTGTTTTATTTACATTTATCTACCTTCCATGAAATATTAGCCAGGATACATCCTTTCTGTGTTCTGATATTCACTATTTCTGACAGAATCAGGTCAATGTCATTCCAAATCATCTTCCCGAGCCCTCCATAATGCTGGATAATGCATATGATCTAATGTATAGAAAGATACTATGTATTAAAAATCTGTACATTTTTCTCTGTCAATTCAGTGTCAGGCATAAGCATCAATCTTTACTATAATTTTTTCTTTCATTGTGTTCATGCAGTTAGATAGTTTCATGCATTTAGAGAAAACCGTAAATAAAAATATGTATCATAAAAGGAATAATTATTTTGCAGTACATTTTAATAAAATGTCTAATTGCAGTTTTAGTTCATACAACAATATGAAAAGCAAGAAAAGGGAACTGGATGAAGGTTACATGAGCAAACTTACAAAAGAGCAAATAGTACTAAAGTGGTTGAGTATAGTTCTCAGCCATAGCCTTATAACTATATTAATTTAATTTTTGAATGTAAGCTTCCTTATTTGAAACAATATTTTGTTAAGTCACCCTCCTCTCAGTGACATCTAAATTCCACCGAAGTTATATTTTGGGAGAAAAAAATCTGGTTTTTAAACCTTAATATAACTGCAGGCATTTTGAAATGCATATATTCTGAAGAGATTTTAACTTTCCCAAAGTTAAAAATTATATTTACAAAGCAAAGAGTTTGAGAATTCAGAACTAGTGAAGATCTCAAGAAATCAGTTTTTCACTTTGAAGGCACATCGTTAAGCTAAAAATGGTTAATCTAAAAAACTTGGAAACAGATATTAATAAAGGATAAAAGCATGAAAAAAGTGGAATAGAAAAGAGCTGTCTGGTTTACTGTACCCCCTTCAGCTTCTCAGATTAAAGGACTTATTTACCTAATCAGAAGTGGGACCAACTCACTCTTCATGCTTAGTTGGACATTTTTCAGATTGGATGTGCCACTGAAAATTTCCCCAAAATCAGGAGGTATAGTGTGCTTCTAGATGTCCTTGTGGAAGGAGACAAGGGGATATAATTTACTTGCACATGTTTAGCTATTTCCAGAATTATTTGAATGATAAGAATCTTGGGTTAGTATCGTATATTCTATGCAAAGAACCTAATGAAGCACAATAAAAGAAGCAACTGGAGTTTTGCATTTGAAGATAACGTTTCTACTCCTGCTTCCCTCACTCGTCTGCTAAGTAGCCCCATCAGTCACAACCCCTGTGTTTTTCATTTGTCCAGATTCCTGTTTATTTCGGGTGTGTTGAGCAGCACACTTCATAAATGCTGTATGATGTTTGGAGGTCCTTTGATACCTAGTACTGCCAGAACTGCAAATACTGTGAAATGAATTTCCTAAGTAGATGACTGACAGCTAAATTGCTCTGATGGCATCTGCTTAATTAGTGCAGAGTATATCCCTAGCCTAGACAGTGGCTGACAACAAAAAATGCCAAAAATATATATTATGAATCATTTGTATATTATACTCTTTTGTACCGTGTATCTTTAGGATGCTGTATGTGTAGTTAGTAAAAGAGAATATATTAGTGAAAAAAATGTTTGCATTTGCAACACTTGTGAGCATTGTACAAGGCCTGATTCACTGTTGCCATTCACTTCAATGGTAACATCATCAAGATAACAGATATTACTATGCGGACAGTATTACTGTGATTGTCCTGGAAATAGCATTAAATGCATGATTCAGTAATTTATTATTGTATTTTTTAATGTAAATTATATTAAACGTCTGTCACTTTCCAGTTTCATACAGAAATAACATAAGGTACTTACTTTGTAAAATAATAATAATAATAGTTTCCTTCATCATCAAGGAGGAAATTCCACACTGAAACAAAGCCAAAGCAGTGTCTCCAATTTTAGATCGTTTTGATGTGCGCTGACATTCATCTTTTTGCTATCTTCAGCCAGATATACCAGATAACATGTTTAATGCTGATAATTATGAAAGAACTTAATTTTTTTTCATGTAAATTTTCTCTTGTGACATTAATATGTTTGGCTTCTTGAAATGACATATAGATGAGGGATGTAGTATGTCTTTTATTATCCATTATGCAAGTGGTCAGAGCAAGTTTTGGCAGACAATAAGCTATGTAATATCTCCTCTGTCTTATTTACATGAGGACTCTCAGGTACTTACCTGGCTGCAGCAAAGGTTAATGCTTTGATAGTATTTAGATATGGCTCTTGCGTTATTAATTTGTTAATGAATTTTTTTTGCATAGTGTACATAAAATACTTCGTTTAATAAAGATCCTCTGCATGACAAGAGAAGTGAAAGAGAATCCTCCCTTTGTGGTATTAATCCTCAAATGTTAATATTTGAAAATAGACTTGAAAATGTGAATTTCTCCCTTACATTCCTAGATTTGTCATTTTGCCTTTATTTATACCCATGTGGCATAGACACATAGTTGTATCATACAGGACCTGAAAGAAGAGCCGCTCTCAGTAAAACCAAGGCACTTCTGTTTATCAGTCCCCACTGATTCTGACCACCAGCATTCTTTTAATAATAAATCCTGGTATCTCTGGCATTTTGGACAGAAAAGCTGGTATAACAAAAGCCACGGAGCCATTAAATCCCTTTGTATTTCCATTTATCAGCCTCTGTGTCAGTGGTTTGTATTGTGATAACTATTACTTGCTGATACAAGAGTCTGAAGCACATATTTATTTGGAATCCTTGATGCTGATCCTAAAATGGCTGAAACCATCACTTTGGCACAATATGAAACAATAAACACTTTCCTTTCATAGTCTTCTAAGACCAGTAGAAATGTGTTGTGATTTTTCTACAGTATATTTTTTAATCAGACAGAAAATGCACAAACTGGGTGACCCAACAACTGGGAGAAGTTCTTAAAATTCCTCCTCTCTTCATACACTCGTATGATACACCATATTGCAGGGATATGTAAGTACTTGGTTCAAACAACAAGAAGAAGGAAGGACATAACTACAGACAGTTTGTTACAAGCTAAATATCCTGTGAGGTGTTATGTCATAGTGATCATTCTTTAAAGTACCAAACTCTCCATGGAAGATATGATGCACTTTTATGCATTTACACATACCCTTGCTACAGGACTGAGGCTGCAGAAGGCAGCACCTCTTTAGACATGAACTCTTCCAAGTCTACTTGGGGATCATCAAGGTCTATGCAAAGAAACTTTTCCACAACAGACTTGCATTTTTCCATCCTATCACCTTTTAAAGGATGATCAAGACATTTGATAGGTTTTCCGTTGCGAATCAGTTCTGATACTTCCACTCCTCTTTCAATAATTTTGGCTGGCATTCCTGCTAATGCAGCAATGTTGGCAGCATGGCTAACAGTGGACATGCCCTGTTTGATCTGATAGAAAAATATCAACTCCTCTCCATCCTGGTGGGTCTCCATGGTCAGGTACTCCAGAAGAGGTGTGTCAGGCAGGAGTTCTAGCTGCATTAAACTGTGAAAGTTAGTGGAGACAAAGACCTGTGGACACTGTGTTCCTTGTCTGATCCAGTACCTCAGGACAGCAGCCAGAAGGGACAGGCCATCCAATGTGTTGGTCCCTTTACCAAACTCATCAATAAGTACCAGGGACCTCTCTGTGGCGTTGTTAACGGCTTTGGCAACCTGGTTAAGATCAATCATGAACGTGGAGAGCCCTACAGAAACTGATTCTCTACTGTGGATTCTTGTGTAAATCCCATCAATTACTCCAATCTCTGCCTCTGCTGCAGGGACGTAACTGCCGATCAGAGCCATGAACACTATAAGACCTACTTGCTTTAAGTAAACACTCTTTCCAGATGAGTTGGGCCCTGTGATGATCTTTATTCGTCTCGTAGCCTCGCCACTCTCCACAGGATTGGCCACGAAAGTCTTTGCACATAGTTCCATGAGTGGATGTCTTCCATCCTTGATGTGGAAGCCGTGGCGGTGAGTAAAGCGAGGTCGGCAATAGGCGTTCTCCCGGGCCATCACTGCCAAGGCTAGCAGCACATCCAGGTGTGCAGTGTACTCAATCACACTGTTAAGTACTTCAGACTTCTCCAAGATCCTTGTCTGCAGCTGGTGCATGATGAGTGTTTCCTGGTCTCTGATCTCACAGTGCAAGTCACCCAGTAGGCTGTCTAGCTCCTTGGTCCGGGCACTTCTGTAGTGCAGTTTATCCTCTGACAAGAACATGAAGTCCAAGCCTT
The DNA here is from genome assembly GCA_013397775.1 of Eulacestoma nigropectus. NCBI lineage: Eukaryota > Metazoa > Chordata > Aves > Passeriformes > Eulacestoma > Eulacestoma nigropectus. The sequence continues at coordinate 453,431 of VZTE01001007.1, read as the reverse complement.
CAATTTCAAAGTCACTCTTCTCCACCATATTTGGTAGGCGTGGAATGGACAGAAGGAACCCAATCAAAGGAATGTAGATCACACAACAGGAGGTAATACGATTGTCCAAAGTCTCCAGTTCTTTTCGTGCCACTTCTGTAAGGAAGTCTGACAGTCCCATCAGCTTTCGTTTCTTCTCATCGATAGTGGCATCTACATTAGGTCTAACAGTGAAGCGGTTCTCTGAGAGGCTGCCTTCAAAGTCTACCACTTTGCTGATTAGATTAGCAATGTAGTGCAGATCATCAGTGAAGACACGTGAAATAGTCTGAAAAAGTTCGATAGTATTGGGCAGAGAACGACACGTGTCTCGAAGGCACACTGCATTGTACGCTGTCTTATACAGTGCTTGCCAGTCACTAACTTTTGTGTTGGAAAGAGTCATTCTCTTTAAAATAAGAGGCACATTTTTAATATTCTTGAGGCAGTTTTGAAGAGTGAGGACTGTTTCATGGTTCTGAGCCAGCAAGAAGAAGTTGATAACATCTAGCCGTTTGTTCAGCTCTGTCACATTCCGGGTAGGTCGTGTGAGCCACAACCTCAGCAGTTTTTCTCCCCATTTGCATCTGCAACGGTTTAAAATTCCATATAAGCTAAATCCTTCTTTTAGTCCACTGGATAGCTTGTACACAGAAGGATGGATATCACTTTTAAATATCTGCAGGACACAGTAAGTATCTTGGTCCATATGCACAGTATCTGACAGCACAAATTTTTTAAAGGCCAAAATAGGAACTGCTACACTGCTGTCTTCAAGCTCAACTCCAACCCTTCTCCTGTCTAGAAACTTAAGGAGGCCCCCTAAGGCTCGTATCATGAGTGGACTCTCGAAAGGGATGATTGAGGACAAATAGAGAATTTTCTCTGTTGCAGTCATATGAGATGGGATAAATGGAAATTGCCTAGATAGGATCCGTTGCTTGCTGACTTCTAGGCCAAAATCTATGTTAGGATACAGGACAATTTCTGGTTTTCCTATGTCTTTATCACCAGCAGTAGCTGTTAGGTTGGTCAGGAATTTGGCAATATTCTGGTCCTGTTTTGCACTGGTCACTATGCATTGAGGGTTAAGTTCCCCAATCACTTTTTGCAGTAGCTTGAGGTCTTCATTATCAGGTATCTCAGGCATGAAGTAGACTGAGCAATCTTCTGTATCATAGTAAGTAATTGCCAGCTGCCCTGCATACCACAAAACAGACATATGTGTCTCTGAGCCCTCTTGCTCCTCTTGCTCGGGCCCAAGTGGCGGTGGCAAGGCACAGCTCATGGCTGATGTGGCACTCATTCTGTTGGCAAGAGGTATTTTTATTCACAACTCATCCAAAAGGTCCTGAGAAGTAACTTTAATTGACAACAGGAGGTTAACACTCACTCTTCCAACCCTGGAGAAACTAAGATGCTACCAGTGATGCCTTGAAGGCATCACCAGGAGTTAACTATAAACGTTCAAGTGAAAAGATGCAGCCAGTAATTACAGCCACCATCTGTTTCCAAGGAAGGTGTAACAGAACTAACTACCAGCATTAGTTTTACAGTTTTTCTTTGTGTCCTTTATTTTTTTTTAAAGTATCTGTGTATGCCCAAGTACCCATAAATACAGTAATGTACACAGACACATATATCCATGTACGAAATCGTCCTCCCTCAGAGGTTCGTGACATGCACCTGCATGGGCCATGGCTCCTCTCAGCAGTGCCGCCCCATAGCTTGGCCATCATTTCAGGGTCCCAGCCCCATATTTATACTGCACCATCACACAGCACCAGTGTCTGTACAAGCACAAAAGGGATCGGATATACCAATCCCTGTCAGCACCTCACTTCCAACCCACTCCCCCTTCTTTGCTCTCTACTCACCCTTCTCACCACAGACGGGCAGCTCCTCTCGGCTGCTGAGCCTCCCTGCAGCCCGAAAGTGTTCTGCCGACCCCTTTCCCCTCCTCTCCGGGCGGGAGCTCGGCGCTCCGTCAGGAGGGCCCGTCAGGAGGGCCGGACCCACCTCCGCAGCCGGGCCGCGCCCACAGCGGCCCTGTCCCGGCTGGCGGCCCGGCCGCCCGGCGGGAAGCGACCGTCGGGTCGCCTGCGGCCCCCGGCTGGGTGGAGCACCCCAGTGGTATGCTGGCTTGTGGGGTTTGGCACACGGAGCCCGGAGCTGCTTGCGTCTCTGCTACCTGCGCTGTCACCACTGGAGCCTTCCTGCTCCTGGTCCCACACCTGGTTCCTGCCCCTGGTCCTAAGGCTGGCTGTGGCAGCAGCTACGGGGACTGCATGGGGTTCAGCTGCTGGGGATAGCGGGCTGCACCTTCCCAGAGACACAGGGAGAAAAACCAGACGTGGCAGGGCTGCCAAAGGCTGTCTCCCTGGTGCCCTGCCTGTCCTGCAAGAGCTCTTCATGCCGTGCTTCTCCAGGCGCATGTTACACAGCCATGTCCTTTACAAGCATCATCCATTGCAGTGCTTCCTTGAGAGGCAGATCTCCTCCTCCTCCCCTTCCAGCACCAAACACTTCAAAGTCGCCTCTCAATTACTCTTGTTTCTCACCCTCCCCCATTATAGCTTTTTAATCAGCATCTGTACTATTCTCATGTGGTAAGAACTTTTCTCTTTCATCTCTAATGCTCCAGACCCTTTCAGTTAAGAAATGAGCCATGACCTTCCCAGGCACCTGCATTGCTTCATCCTTTCACATCTCACTGCAAGCAGCACTCCAGAAATTGTTCCAGTTACTAAAAATATCATCGTTTTCCCATGGCTGCTTTTCCAAATACCTTTCAGTGCATCGCAAGCACAACTCAATTCCTGAGCATTCAGCATTTGATTCACACCTTACCAATCTGTCTTTGACAGGCAACATCCCAACCTCTTCTAAATGCTATTTTTTATTGGAGCATGAAGTTGTGATTTTTATCTTTTCTTCATTTAGTTCCAGAAGTACACAAGGCTTCACATTTTGACAAGTGTTCTCCTGGCTGAAAAGGTCTTTCCTTATTACTAATTGATGTCTAACTATTTCCAAGAACTGTCAGCCAAAAAGCAAGGAATGATGATTTAATTTCAGAATAACCTTACTATGTAAGGACTAGTCTAGCCATAGAATATACAATTTTAAGTAATGACTGTGAGGATGGAATAAATGTAGACTTCCACGGAGATAATAGGCTCACAAATTTCCATTTCCTGAAATGAAAAGCATCCACCACTAGATGTCCTCATTTCAGAGATTAAGGAAATGAAAAGACATTTTGACCTTTGCTAAAGTAGACTTTACTTTTCACACTGATGGGCTGCCGAGAAACCACAGGCAAACGGGGACTTTGCAGCTGTTGGGAATGTAAAGCCGAGGGTCCAGGATGTTGGCAGGTTGACTCTGCAAATGCATGCAGTGTGTGCAGGGGGAGAGGTTGGGGAAGAATGCAAAAGAGGAGTGGACAGTATGGGCTGCAAAAGGGGCCAGTCCTGTTTAAAGTGAGGATGGTGGGTGCACTTGTCTGACTGATTGCTGGAGGCAAATGTCTGTATCCTCCCCAAACTGTGTCTGTGAGGAGTGCAGATGTTCACTGCCAAACCTCAAGCTGGGCCAGCCAGTATGTGGGAGACCCGTGGGCTCAGTAAGAGCCTGGCAATCCTGGCAGGGGTGCCGAGTGGACAGAGGGGCCATGATGGTGCTTCAGGAATGCCCAAATGTGAGCATGGAGAGAAAGTCATGTGTGTCCTACATTGCTGACCTTCTGTCCCTGCCAGGAGCGTCCTGCACTTGTGTCTCCTGTGAGCCCCATATGCGGGTACTGGTGAAGGCAGTGGCATCCATGTAGCCAGCCATGTCCATGTCCTTTGAGCATGGCTATGTGTCTCTGGGAGGTGAAAGCAGCAGGTACATCCATCAAAAGCTGGGGCTCCACACACTCAACTGGGCTCCAGCAGCTGGGCAGTAGGGAGCACTGGGCTGGAGCTGCTAGAGGCTCCTAACATTCCTTATCATAGAGTAATGATATTTAAATAGCAAATAGCATTATTGGGAGGTAGATTGAAGGAGAAAATACTGAATTTCTACAGAGATCGTATATTTTTGTTGACGATGGAATGGAATGGAATGAGGACCCCTAAATTCCTAAATAACTACTGAAATGATGTTTTCTGAAAATAGCCTAATAGAATATTTATTATGTTCCACTTCATATATCAACTGCATAATGATTCCAATATTATAAATCACAGTAAGTTTTTAGATTTACTGAGGTAAAAAAGTCTAGTGCGAATACAATGCAACCATTTTTTCCTGTATGCTGATTTTAATGACTCAGAAAACTGCCCTTGACAACCATTTGAGATTCTTCCTTGTGGTAGCATGCCCAGTGATGACAGCAAGAATAATTTCCAGTTACACGTTTCATGAACACTGTTGCAAACCATTGGAAGTTAAAGCAGTTGTAGCATTGTGTGTGTCTATTTGTTTCCTACAGGACTGAAGAGAGAGTGATAGATAGGAGGAATAATGACACTTTTATTTCATTTAGTTCTGCAGTAGACAGTGCTTCCCTAAAGCAGATTTGCCACATGATTATTTCTGTATTCTTTTTTGGATCTTGAAGTAGTTTTCCATCCTAACTATACTTACGGTTAAAATGAAAACTATAGAAATTAAATATGAAAATTCAGTCTCCTAGTAGAATGCCTAATTGAATTTTATGTTGCTTTTTAAAGGTGAAAAAAATTGACTCTAGTCTGTATGAAGATTTCAAAAACCATTATTTTGGAGATGAGATCTTGCACCGCTTTGATCTTTGCTCCATGTTGAAAAAAAAGCAACCAAATGGTTACTACTACTGTGAGTCCTCTATTGTGTTTGGTAAGTACATATTATTTTCTTCTGATCAGTTGTGTCTCTGAGTTATATGTGCAAAAAGCCATTTTTTCTGGAGTGTGTGTTAGGCAATTCTTGTAATATCCATGGAGTCTGACAGGAGTTTCTCCCTCAGCCTTGGCTCTGCAGGAACTCCGTGCAGTGGTTCTTGCTGACAGCCAAAGTTTATGTTTAATGATCCATCTCCCGAATTTCATTCCATTTCTCATCCTAAAATAAGTGTTTAAGGTAGGTGAGATGTCTCACTCTCCAGAGCTGCTCATCTCTCTGTTGACTTTAAAGACAGGCTGCGTGACTAAGTCAGATTAGACACAGTACTTATAGATGATTAAAGCTAAGTGAAATGTCTCTGGTTTGGCAGAGATGTGACCCTACTTGGACTACATTCATATACAGAGAGAATTTCATTGGTACCACAGATTTGATAACAACTCTTCAGGATACCATTAGACTTTCAACATTGTAGAAACCTTGTAGAAAACCTTGTAGAAAACCTTGCTAGATTATTACAATGCTAGAAATCACAGCTGTGTCTTCGTGCTTTGTCTGAACAGAAATACCACTGTTAGAAATTAGTGCTGGTTTCAGGACTACGTGTAGGGCTTTGGTGACAATTTGATTTCTCCCTTGTGGTGACTTCTTTCTCTGTGCTGCAGCAGTGCTGCTGGAAGTGCTTACTGGTCTTTAGGATTGTTTTTAATTAAATACTTACATAATACTTTAAACGTGTAAGGCACTTCACAAGTTCTACTTGCTGTTAATGTTTTTGTTTGTGCTTAGGGTCACCTTTCTTTAGCTTAGGTAAATTGTTACAAAAAAAATCAAAAGCAGTACGGAGGAAAAAAGTGTAGGATGTGGCAAAACTATTGCAAAATCCAGATCAGTCAAAATCAAAATGAAATATCTTTATACATATTTATCTATCTATATATCTGTCTTATCATATTTATTACCTTATGTTATGCATGTCTCTTAGTTATGTTTATCTTTATGTATATAACTATATATATGATGTCTTCTGTACATGTTTTTACATTTAAATATTACTTGTATGCATCCAAATTCTTCAGAGAAAGAGAAATTACAAGATCCTTTAACGTGGTATAAAATTTTGGTTTGGGTGAAATTGAGGCTCCACTATTTACAAATATTGTTCAGACTATTTTGGAATATGTATCTGATTAAGGAATTTGGTATATAACTCAATACAAAAAAAAAAAATCCGTTTAGTAGTATATTCGGCAGATATGGACAATGTTTTTTCCAAACATTTGTTTAAATCTCTCTTCTTGAACTTCTCTTGTTACTGACATCTCAGATTGCTGAAATGAGACAGTCTTTCAGCAGTCTTTTGAGTGTGAGTCCCATTAAATGGTTTACAACAGCAGTCAATCCACCAGTATTCAAAGCAAGAATCAGATGCTTGTTTGGCTTTAACTCAATCCCAGTATGACAATGCATAAAAAAATTGTATCATTTTCACAGTCCAAACAGAACTCTGCTTTGAATTATTTTTACATGAGCACTACATCTGACTTTCTCTAGCCATAGAGAGAATGGATGTTCTTCACTGATATTAGATTAAGAAAGTGCACTGTTATTATCCCCATTTTTCTCAGTTCTATATGAATTTAGATGCATCTTGGTGAAATATGTGCATTTAATTTCTTGGTTTTGTACACGTTAATATATATTTATTTAAAACAACAGGTGAAGGAAAACAGCTATATTGGAATAGAGTTTAAATTACTTATTTTTTAATTTCAGAGAAGAAATTTTATTTTAATGGATTTTGAAAAACTAATTTTAAAGTGTTTTAAAATGTGATTTGAATAGGGTTTTTAGTAATTATAGGTAGCTAGGACATTAAAATAAGGGTATTAATGTAGTTTTATTAATACATCAAAAATAGTGAAATTTGAAAACAATGCAGACAAAACGCTGTATCCAGGTCTAGTTCTTCCTACATGTACATGTACACAGGCAGTTGTCTTTTCCTTGAAGTACACAGAAATTATGGAAACAGAATTTCCTTGTTACCTAGAGTTTGGTCAGAGTTGAGTTTTTTGCATTTAATACGATGAAAAGATCTAAAAGGGGATCAGAATTAATGTTAGAAATCCATTCACGACAAAGACTTGGTTACTACCATATCCTGGCAGCCAGGAGGGCCAGATGTGTCTTATGGGGCATCAGGCACAGCCTCACCACTCGGGCAAGATAGGGGATTGTCCCACTCTGCTCTGCACTGGGGCAGCCTCACCTTGAGTGCTGGGGACAGTTCTGGGTGCCACAATGTGAGAAAGACATTAAGCCATTAGAGAGTGTCCAGAGGAGTGCACAAAGATGGTGAAGGGCCTTGAGGGGAAGCTGTATGAGGAGTGGTAGAGGTCACTTGGTCTGTTCAGCCTGGAGAAGACTGAGAGGAGACCTCATTGCAGTTACAACTTCCTTGTGAAGGGAGGAGGAGGGGCAGGTGTCAATCTCTTCACTGTGGTGACCAGTGACAGCACTCAAGGAAATGGCATGAGACTAAGCCAGGGGAGGTTTAGCTTGGATACCAGGAAAAGGTTCTTAACCAAGAGGGTGGTTGGGCACTGGAACAGGCTCCCCAGAGAAGTGGTCACAGCACCAAGCCTGACAGAGTTCAAGAAGCATTTGGACAATGCTCTCAGGCACATGGTGTGACTCTTGGGGTGTCCTGTGCAGGGCCAGGAGTTGGACTCGGTGATCCTGATGGGTCCCTTCCAACTCAGCATGTTCTATGATTCTATGGCTAATAAGTGCCATAACACATATCAACGGCACATTTATTTAAAAGTATGTTTAAAAATACGGGAACCAAAAGAGATTGATATGAATAAAAGGCAGAAGTAAAACACCTGCTGAACTGCATCAGTATGCACCTCGGGTAATCAGGCTTTGACAGGATGTTACAGAGCAGCATCCACTGACTTCAGCAGAGCCTATATCTGCACCAGAAGTTTTCTCTATATGTGTGCCATCCCCACAGGATATGTGTTCAGGAGTTAAAAGTTGATGTGACAGTGAAGGTAATGTTGAAGCTTTGTCTTCAAAGTAGAGTTCAGTTTGTTATTTAAAGCAAACAAAACAGCAAGCCAACAAAGTGTCCTTCTTTGGACCACCCACCTCATGACAGCTGTTGTATGTCTCCTCAAATCCCAAAGAATACAAGTGAATGCTTAAATGAGTTGAGCTTTTCAATACATACTCCTTCACCTGAATGATTGGTCAGTTTTTGATACCGTGGTAAAGATGTTCAATAGACCCTCTGACTGTCAGAGGGAGCATTATGTAAATCTTGCATCAAATATACCTTTGGCATTAAATATATGACTTAAGTATTTTCAGGATCCATTAACGAAGATTTTTGTGGACTTGTTTCAAAGAAAGTTGGTTTATAATATTATAATGTAAAATGAGATTATATACACATTAAAGAAAGTTATCACATGCCAGGCTGTTTTCTGTGATGTTTCTTCTGATTGGCTTGTAAAAGGTTTATACATCAGACTTCCCCTGTGCTATATCTGAGGGAGAAGAACTTTAAGAAGTCTGTTTCTTGGTGGAAACCACCCAGCAGGTTACTGTTACTTTCTGCAGAGCCAAAATTCATATTCCTGGAATGTGGGCCAAGCTGGAGGTTACTCTTACAGTCTGTCCCCCTTAACCCTTGCAATCTAGCAGTAGCAATATGGAAAATGAGCTATCAGACTACAAATGTCTATTTTATCTGCATAAAAGCATAATAATATGGTAAAAGGTAATGCTTCTTTCTGCTCAAATAATACCTCAAACGGGCGCCTTTTTAAGTAGCAGAACACTGGTGGATCAATTTGCTTTTCAGTGGAACTTTTTACAAACTTGGTGTCCCATCTGACTTTGTCACCAAGGTCATTCTGCAGTCTCGCTGAGATGGGAGACACCTGCAGAAAGTCATTCTTCCCATCCTGAAAGGATTGTCTAAGACAGACAGCATCTAAAAGGTATCTATGAAAGGCAAACTGTGAGTCTAAGATACACTGCTTGAACAGCTGTTAATATTTATTAATTAGCTTGCTTGCTAATTCTATATATATATCTGTATGTATAAAGATACAAATTTTCAACTAAATGGCAAAAATATACCTTGTATTTGCAGTCTTTAAGTTTCTGAGAGAGATCAATAACATTGTGCACGGAACATGTTACAAAAATAAAAATTCTTGCCAGTTGCTGGTGTTAGGGTATTTAAACCATTTATGTAGCACTTTAGTTACTTTAGTAAGCTTGATTAGGATTTAGTGGTGCAGTTTATGCTTCCACATTACATTTTATAATGCTAGCCAGGCAGCTGCTCAACACTCACGTCTCAAACAAAGAATAAGATGCTTCTGATGGTATGTTGTATATGAGCCCTCCAGACTGAAGGTAAGTTTGTCTGCAGTAGTTTTGGGGATACCCACAGAGATGAGAGAATTACAGAAGAAAGAACAGGAGACTCATCTGTACCTGAAACAGAAAATTGATATGATAATGTCACTCTATGAACTCTGAATAATACTGAGAAGAAACAGAAGACTGAAATTAAAGGAATTGGAAGCTAATTGATAGTTGGATAGATTGTCAACATCCCTCAGTCTGTTCTTGATAAAAATGCACTTACAGTGTCAAGCAAAAAATACAGTAGCATTTCGCCTTCATCATCAAGGAAGAAAACATTTCAAATACAGTATGCAATTTGAAGTTTTGCCAGTTTGTCTGAAAACTTCTTATAGTGGCACTGTCTTAAATGAAGGAAAGACTGCCATGTGTTTCCTGTTGATGCTCTCCTGCTTCTCCGTTTACTAGTGGTTTGACCTCAATGTGGTGGAGTTTATTTGTATGGCAATTGAGCGTTTTCTCACATTTGGAACAGCAATGGTAACCAAGTGAATACTGCTTTAATTATCCAGATTCTACACCTGGCAAAATTACACATATTATGCATTGGTTTCTTTTCACCTTCCTTCTTAATTCCATGACAGTGAAACACTTTTTGTAAAATAATGATACACTCTCTAGTTTTATCTGTTTTGTGCCCTTCTTTCCTCTTTGTAATTTCAAAATACCCCTAGGTTTGTTTCTTTCACTTCTTAATTTTCTTTCCTTGATAGTCTATTTGTAGCTTCTACTTTCTCCACCCTATTAGTTTGTGAGTAACTGTTTTTGAGTTTCTTGCATATCTGTGGCATGTCTTCCAGATTTTAATTAATTATATGGTAGTCATACTGCTTCTGGATAAAAATGTCTTGGGTAGTTTCCCAGGGGCTGTTTCTTAACCTTTAAAATTAGTAATTAAATCACTGTTTGTGTTGAGTTTATCCAGAACTGCTGTGGTCTTGCGCATGCAGTGTGCTGAATAAGTATTTGCCAAAAATAAAAACCAGCAGATATTATGTGCTAATCAGTATACTAAGTCTTTCCCTAAAGCACTGTTTCTAAGCTTACACATGGTAGAATATTGACTTATAAAAATGTTTCTTTTAAACATGGCAGAGAAAAACTCACATTTTGGTTATTAACCTAGAAGTCAGGTTCTTTATGGACACTGACTAGAAAGTAGCGATCCAATGGTTTCTTACGCGCATCAAATGTTTTTCAATTTCCGAGTGAGAACGGAGTGGTCCCCTATTGATTCCTTTTCACTACTCTTGCATTAGAACTTGATGGATGGGCTCTAGCAATATATCTCATCTTGTATTGCTACACTGGGCAGTTGCTTCTGTATTTGGTAATTTTCTGCTATTGAAACACTGATCATTAGTATCCCATTTTTCATAATGAGATTGCATTTTTATATTAATTTTGTAATACCAGTTACAACCTAAAAGCTGTATGGATACTTACTGTGTCTAGATCAGGAGAACAGGCTAATTAAGAGGGACGTAACCAATATGGTTTGAAAATTGAAGTTTTCATTTCAGAATAATATTTCATTGTTCTGAGGCAAATTCTAATGTTTGAGCTTTAATGTTGGCAAATGTATGACAAACTCTTCATGAGACAGTGATAGAGCTTCAAAGACAGGAACATGATGCTTAGAATTTCATCATTTATCTCCTAGTACTGAAAACAAGCAAAAAACCTTCTCATCGCTTTCTGTGATAATGGGGTTCTATTTATTATATTTGATTATGAGATTATAATTACCCTTTATTGTACAGGGTAATTGTTGCTACACTTTTTTTAAAATATCATGATGCAATTCTGTTCAAAAGACTATTTTCCTTTGTTTTTCAACAAAAACATATTTGAAGTAGTGATGTATTTTTGTGCCGGAGCTGTTACCAGTAGTTGAAAATAAGTCAAAGTAAGATTTTCCAAAATGGTTTTCAAAAATATGTGCAAACAATGGGATAAAACTGGTGAACTTCAGCCTAGCAGGAAAGCACAAAAGCCTATTTGACGTCAGTAAGATTGTGATTCATGACTGAATATTTAGTTGAGTATATGAAAAGGGCAGAATTGATTTTTCACAACATAACATAGTATGCTATAAAATACAATTTAATAACATCCAGCAGGTTTTTAGTGTCTTAAGTATTTATGCTTTCAAGATATTTTCCTCAGCAGACTTTGGTGTTCAAATAACTGATTTATTTCTAAATTTAATATATTAAAAATACATTGAAAATGTGTAAAGCATTAATTTCAATGTATCTTAATTGCAAAAAACAGACCACTTAGGTGGTGAGAAGTAAACTAAATATGTAATATTCTTTCATTGAATAGAACAGTAAAAGATAATTAATTTATTTTCTTAAAATTTTCCTAGCTAGCAAGGTGCTTTTGTTGATATATATTTCTTCTATTGCATTGGCATCAAATAGCAGGTATGTTTGATTTACCATAATCAAATTAAGCTCTTTCTGCAGTTTCTTAGGAGTCTTTTTCAGTAGTTTGAAGGACCTGGAATGAAAGGAAAACCAGTTTTCCATTGTTCAAATGTCACCATTTTTCAATTGTTGCTGGTTAGTGTAGAACTCTTACCCAGTGTGCTGCATGATTCCACAGAGAGTCTGTAAGCTTCCTACCTAATCCTTATGAAGTATTCTAAGATAAGACATGGTTGCAGATCAATAGAGGTCTGTACCTCAAGGGTTATACAAATGCTGACATAAAAATGTTGGGGAAAGGGGCTTGTTTGGAGTAATACCACAACTTGCATTTCTCTTTCACAACAGTACTCAGCAATTAATAGAAACAGGTGTTTCTAGGATAGAAACAATAGTTTTGTTATTCTAGACTCTGCATAAAATATTTTTGAAGCCCCTAGTATTTGTAAAAGTAAGTTCTTTTAGTGAAAATAGTTTCAAGATAAAATATGACAGATTTTAAAGATGCATTGTTAATGTGGCTTGTAGTGTCATTTCTTGTTTCCGAGAAAGCCACAGTGCACTGTTTCTTATGGAAGCAGTAGGATGTAAGAGCAAGACTACATTAACCACAAGATAAAACATGACATCATTGTTTTAACAGTAGCCTGTCAAGTTACTTGGTTTTAATCTGTTCTTAAACAAAACAGAAAGGGTTGTCACAGTACCTGCTGCTGAATACATAGTGTATGATCTTCTATTTTTTGAATGAAGATCAAATATTTAAGATCTGCATTAATATTTGATGACAGCAAAGAGACCTGAGCCTCCTCTCTGTTTATAGGATAGTTAGGCAGATATGCTGGGTACAAAAGTTTGGCAATGTCACTTAAACAGTATAAAGACCTTTCTGAGAGGGTGCAAGATGCAATTCACAAGCTTTTTGCTATATTACATATGTGAAGAGTTTTCATTTCTCCTTAGTGAAGTATGTCTGAGTCTGCATGTGGACCCTTATTGTCAGCCACCCAGCCAGGGACAGTCTAGCATTTCACGTAATCCCGCTGCCCGATATGTACCAGAGGATGTGGGGTTTTTACACTGCCTTTCATGCCAGTGACAGTTCCTTATCCATTCCATTGCAGGATTAAATGTGCTAGCCACCCATGGCATAAACTATGTGATATTACTCTAGTTTTTAGTGTACCTCGCTCACTTGTGCTGTGGAAGTGACAGGGAGCACTTGGGATCATGTGGAGATGACAATGGTAAATGCAGCTGTTCTTCCTGCTTCTCAAGTGTGGATGCTACCACGAGGCTGATGCTGCAGTGTTTAGCTATGTACTAATTTCTGTAGCATCCCCAGCAGCTCAGGAGGTTTACATGGCCAAAGCTGTGGTACCCAGGCATAGGTTGAACATGCAAACATATTCATACTTACTAGACATACTTACAGACATATGAAGGTAGGCTTCCAAATTTTTATGCCTACCCTGTGTTTTCTGAGACAGTGTGGGTGCACACTGCTTGCATTCTGAGCAAATATCCGGGCGTATGTGGTTGGCAAAGTGCTGCGCTTGACAGTTTCAGTTGGCAGCACGGACTTCTATTCACCTGGATTTGGATCAGCCAGGAGTACAGCAAGAGTGAATTCCTCTTGTCCTCTCTAAACTGCATGGTTTTACTTTAGGTAAATAGTTTGATTTCTGAAGTCCCAAGACACTACAGTTGACCCTTTGACACATACTTTTAAAAACCCTTGCTGTTACTTCATGTTTTGCAAAGAGCAGGTTTGTCTTACAGAATTCTGAGTAGCCATCCACAGCCTAGGGATTACCCCAGAAAGTAATTGCTGACTGAAGACTGTTTGAGAAACCTTTTGCCTTCTAAATCATTTGTTTAGAGAAGCAGTGAAAATGCCACAATTGAATTTTAATACCTAGGCTACCGTAGCTTTTTTTTTTTTTTAATGTTTAAGATGTTTTGAATCAGAAACCTTAGATACTGAACTTTGTTGTTTTAATCAAGAGAACAAACAAAAGCCTTTTTTACGCATATAAATGCTCCTAATTAAATGCTTTTGGAAAGTGGGTCAAGCTGAGAAGGAACAAAGCACTCTCTTATTCCAAAATAAGAGTGTTCACATATGGAATTATTCAGAAACAGCTCTTAGTACTTTAAAATTCCCAGGCAGTGTTAATCTGTCTTATCTTTCAAATGCAGGCAAGCTCTATAGTTTTCCTTCCCCATTCCTATCGTATTGCAGATTCAAAACACATCGGATGTTAAAATTTTTCATCACTTGATTAGGTTGTTACACCACCTTTGGAAGAAGAGGAGATTTGTTAGCATATCTTTAATATTAGAAATGTTATTTTCACATGAAAGCAAGTAAAAGCAGTCATTATTTTGCATGGGATGTACTCTTTCAGATGATTATGTTGAATTCTTTGTGATCTTTTTTACTGGTAAATTCAGCTTTCTAGACATTGTAGTTTCCTTTCCTGATTTAGACAATATCTCAAATAACATATCATCCACAATCCAGATTATGGTTACACTATTTTCTTCTTCCAGTTGTCTTTCAGTTAACTAGTCAGAGCTTCTCTTTTTTTTTTTTTTTTTAATTCCCAGAAATATGCAGAATATCTGGTTTAACTTTATTCATAATTCATTACCTGGACTGGTTTGAATGTACTTAGTGGTTATCTCTATTCTTGGGATAGCTTTTCTTAATTTCTAAGAACACAAAACACATGAGGGAATGCTGTGTCTCCAAATGAAGTTTAAAATACTATAGTACAACTCTATATAGGCATAAAACCTTATATATTTCAGAGCAAACCAAAATCTATAATTTGATATACAGATGTGTAAATCCTAATGCCCTAGTTATTTGAGAACTATTGCAAATATTTCCCAGATAAAGAGTCATCTGTATTTTTACTTCTTCTCTGTATCGTGGCACCTTTTATTGGCTTATATGACCGACTTCCATGGCGATGTTGTATTTATTCAGGTGCTTATGAGGAACAAAGATTAAGGTTTTAAAGACTCAATTCTTTCTTACTGTTTATCTGCACTTTCAATTTTAAACTCTCCACTCACTTTCAGTCCTTTTCTTCACTTCTTTCTCTGTTTAGGACTTAAGTAGTACAGGACCAGTGGTGGAGAGGCTCACCTAATGACATTCTAAGGAAAAGAAAATTATTTTGGGAGACTATTGGTCTGTGCTAGTAGATTTTAAAGGTAAGAATTATAAAGTAGAGTGCAATAGCTGAGTACAAAATATTTTTGATTATTTGGATATATTTGAGCTTCTATTTAGCATCCCTCTTGTTTAGAGGAGGGATCTTGTCTAAATGAGTTGCACTGCTCGAGCACATGGACTGGGTCAGCTGCATATACCTAATAAGTTTCTCTTCTGTAGCAGTAGCTATTCTGACTATTGCTTTTTTATTTGAATACTTTTATCTTTATGGTTTATTTAATATAGTGGAAGAATCTGTAAGGGATTATGTTTTGTCATATATACACATTTTTTAAATGTAAATTTACATTTGTGCAAATTCAAATGTAATGATCTGCCAGTGCAGTTATATTAATAACTTTGTACTAGTAGGGCAATTACAATAAGAAATTTACAGATCGACTCTCTTTTAAGGGCTGTTTTCCCAAACAAATTTTGGTCCACAGTCCAAATTTTAGTTTCACAGTCTTTTGCACTGTGAAATATAACACATGTACTGAATGTATATTATCTACCTGACTAAAAAGTGCATTTCATGGGTGTATTATGTTGACAAGTCCTTCTGTTTTGTATTAAAGGAGGGGGTTTTTATATATCTTTGTGTATAAATAAAATTTACAAGTCAAAAAAAAAAAGCTTTTAGGTGAATATCTTTCATAGGAATTCGTCCCCAGAATGAGATGTCTCCATTTCCAGTTGTGTGGAGTCCAGTATCTCAGAACAGAATCAAGAAAGGCTGAACTGAATGCTGCATTGATCAAGCCAGGCATCAACGCCTCTCTGTCTTTCTTTAGTTTTCAAGTTAGGCATCTCATCCTACTGGGATTGAAAGCCTAGTATCCTCTGCTTATGATACATGGATACTTAAATTAGGTTTCACATTTTTATTTTAAAGAGGAAATACTTATTACATACATAGTTTGCTTGCAAATGAAATTGGACATTGGGTCTTTTTTCTTCTCCCAGCTTGGGGAAATTCAAGCCCCCAAAGACTAGAAAAGCCACAAATGGCAGCTGAGCATGGAAACTGAATTATGCACCAGGGTTCTTCAAGGAACTTCACCAGAGCAGCAGAGAATTTAGACATTGTAGAGCCAAAGAATGAGCCCCAGCCCTTCCCCAAATCAGACTCTGTAATCCTGTGATAATTTCCTGGAGTGTCTAGTCTTAATGGAGGTCATGGGCA
Source organism: Eulacestoma nigropectus (assembly GCA_013397775.1). NCBI lineage: Eukaryota > Metazoa > Chordata > Aves > Passeriformes > Eulacestoma > Eulacestoma nigropectus. Next base: position 437,239 of record VZTE01001007.1, on the reverse strand, counting down.
CAATGCTAAAATGCCCACTGAACTCCTAATCTTGTGGCTGATTTAGAAAAGGGAGTGTCCAAGTTCTGGATCCTAAGCGCAGGCTGTTCAAACTGAGCCAGTTCTGAACATGACTATTTCTGCTACTGGACAATTGGAGAATATGTGGGGTTTATTCATTTTCTGGATGCAGATGCATCGCTCCTGGCTAAATGCTCATTTGGTGCTTGTCTTTTTTTGGTATTTATTAAAAACCAATTATCAGTATATAGCATTTATACATACGTATGTATTATATGTATGCGTGTGTGTGTGTGTGTCTGCATGTTTGCATATAGTGCGCGTGCATGCATGTTTACTGTAAGGTGATGCAAAACACTCCTTTTAAGCAGCTCTTTTCTTGCTGAAATCCTTGTAATCAATTCAGCCACAGTGGTGGGTGATGTTCGTTTGCATGGAGGAGGTTAAAAAAAGCACAGCAGAAAAGCATTGAATGCCTGTGGGTTTGGACAGCCTTTGTCTATGGGACTTGTATGGTACCTTGACATATATCCGAGCTGCTTCCTACCAGTTGCACCGTAGATTCCCCCGTGATAGGCTTTGGATTGACTACAGCCCAGATGTTCATTTGCTCATATATTGTTAGCACATTATTCACTGAAATGTTCCTTTTCTTTGGAAACAGTTCAGAGAATCTCGTACATGAATGTCCACTTAAAGGAGCATCTTTTTTGACTGTTCCATAAAAATAATTTTGACTGTTCCATTTAAATAAAAAATTCATGTTTAACATCATAATTAAAATACACAGATAAATCCTATTTTATCAATTATATCAGTAGTATAAAATAGCAATTTAAAAATCAGAACAGATACTGGAGGTGTTACCAGTGGTTTCTTCTCTCTCCAAAAATATTCATCATCGCTAAGGATGAAAAGAAATGTCTCTTTCCCTTCTCAAGGAATTGTACAGTACACAGAAATTTTATGGCAATAAACAGAATAAGAACAAACAAAAGAAACTGTTTTACTTCATCTAATGCCTGCTTACAAATTAGTACATTTTGTAAAGAAATACTTTTCAATACATTAAGGTAGAGAGAAAGAATTTGTTTTTTCACTTAGTTGATATTGTATCCTCTTGCTCACACAGCAAATGCAGAATCTCATTCCCTTTTTTATGACCTTTATAAATACCACTGTGTCCTTGGAGTATAGAAATATGCGGGAATGCCCACTCAGTTTATTACATTTTACTGAGTTAATAAAAGCATCTCAGTCTCCCAATACTTAAATTCCTTTTTAAGAATGAAAATATTTTTCTCAAAATGGCACAGTTTTTGAACAAATAGGTATAGGTGTTATATATGAAACTAAAATTTCAGAACACACTTCCCTCCCATTTATAAATCTTAAATACTGAGATTGAAAGGCAATAAACATTTCTAGGTGAAGACACAAGAAAGTCTTCGAGGTGTAGTCCTAACTGGATTTTTTTTGAGAACCTTCCAGTAAGTTGCTCCTAGCTGTTAGATCACTTTTGACTCCATAGTTTTCTAGGACTTTGAGATTATGCACTTTCAGTGTTCCAAATTTTATATTACGTAGATATCACTTCTATATCTTTTTATAGAGATGTGATAGAAAATCACAATGCATAATCTTTTGCTTCACTTTTCTTACTTTACTTTTTACTTCTTCCAAGTATACGTAACATTCAGATTTATTGTTGTCAGTAGTCTTATGTGACCTACAAAGAAACTTACCAATTATTTAAAAATGCATATGTTTTAATTTTAAATCTCTAAGCATATTCTGTAATGTCTGAGTCTCTTGGGTAAGTCCTGTATTTAGGTCTACATTATTTTAATGAACTCCAATATTATATCTCACCTGTCATTGGAGGCCAGTGAAAAACTGGCAGAACTATTTGTTTAAATCAAAATTAGGAGGATGTTGATCTGTAGCAAAAGAATGGCTGGATTCTAGATGAAGTGTATGAAGTGTCTGTTAACTTTGGGGCAGGACTTGATTTTTGTGTTACTTAGGGGGTTTTGCGAAAAATGTATGAAAGGAATAACAAGAATCTGTGTGTGACTAACCAAAATGAGTGTAGCTCACAGTCATCTGAGAAAGCAAAAGCTGGCTGGCATTCCCAGTTCTCCTTTTCTTTCCATTTAGAATGAGTTTTCTGCTTTGGTCTCAAGAAAATCTTGGAGCAGAATAGCATAAGAAATGAGTCAGTGTTACTGCCTGTCCTGATCCTTTAGCAGAGACTATCTGGCACTTCTCTTTGTGATGATGAATGTGGTAGATTCATGCACAGGCAGCCATGGCAGTGTGATGCCTTTTAGTTAAAATTACACCTGCAGTTATCCAGCTTTCAGTCTGTTGGTGTGTTTGTGATGTGTTGGTAGACCATATGCTAAGGGGTCATCTGGAAGTGATAAATGCAGATTATTCTCTACACTTACTGCAAAGATATATTAATAATGAATGCATTTTTTGCGCCTGTTTTTGAGATGAACATTTCAAATTCCATGCTCTTTTCCCCTTTCTTTTCATAGTGTAAATTAAAACAGTGGTAAAAAAATGCAAAAGGGAAAAACCAGCTTTTTAAAATTACAGTCAGTAAATGATTGTTGGACTAAATGTTTACAATATTCAAGAATATGTGAACTAGATCATGAAATATTTGTAGTGTCCAGTTTCTGTCTTTTTAGGAAGGAGTGAGAGCAAAGTTTTCATTAAATAAGTTTATTTTAACTGAGAGACTCAGAAGAGAGCCTAACAGTTTAGTGCATTTGCTGTCTGCAAAGGATTGTTCTTTGTATATCAGTTTTAGCTGAACATAGATTTGGGCTTCACCTAGCACTTACTGCTTTAAGTGACATTGTGCATGTCGGATGAAAGCCATGGTGCTGCACATTAATCAGATAAAACAATTCAAACGAGGGTGGCCTGAAGGATCCCTGCTTGGTTTCTATGTGAAACTCAAGGTGGCGAGCCCTTTGCTGAGGTGAATGGGTTTAGGTAGCCCAAAAAGATGGTATTCCTGAGGAATCTCACAGATGTGTGGTGCGAGTGTGGAACAGGAATGTTTTGCCTGCTGCCAGTGGCCAAAACCTGGGCAGTGGGGGAGGATTAACTGCTTGGCAGACTAAGCTGCTTTCTCATCTCATTGGCACAGAGGAAACTAGAATTCCTCTGGGCATTGACTTTGGCCTGACTTCCTGCCGGTTTTGTGTGTATATGCCAGTCAAGCTCTTAAAATTGAGGGTTGATCAGGACTGAACCTGATCACTGTTCAGATCATTCTTCTTCCTCCCTGCTCCATTCACAGACCTTTCCATTGTGGCTGATCTTTTTGAAGGATTGTTTGCTATGGAAGAAAAGGCTGTATTTAAGGATATATTCAAACCTAGAGATTCATTTTCTGGAAGGTTTTGAGGTGAAATGTTTGATTTCAAAGGAAATTATTAATCCTTTTCTTTCAGAATATTTATTTTCTTTATAATCTGACCAAAGAGATTGGTTAAGTTATATTCCATGTACAGTTTACTAATGCAAATGGCAGCACACAAACAGATTTCAGTGAACCATATTAAGATGCAATCTAGCTGATGACATCAAAACCTTATTAATTACGGTTTTTAAATGCAAATTGTACATGCATTCCTTTGGTGACTTTATGCTACTTTCCTTTTTCCCTCCCTTCAATCATAAAAAGCCTTCAGTACAGCCTTAAAAATGTAGCTGTAATGCACAGTAACCAGCATTGGCCCCTGCATTTCTGTTCTTTAAAGCTAAGTACTTAGTTGCACAATACCAAATACCTTATTTTCACTGGCATTCAGGAATAATATGACAAAAGGTTGACGAATGATGAAAAATACAGGGTATTTGTTCTCACTAGAAAGTCAGAAAAAATAACCTGTTACTACTGATTTCTAGAACTTCAAAGAGCATAGGGCATCTGTCTTTTCAACATCTAATTTTTCTTCAGACTGTAGAAATATGTATTTAAGGATCCTTCTGCGGTTGTACCATCAAGTACTTCTAAAATAAATGAAAACATTTACAGAAAAGACCACCTTAAATATCATCTCTCTCTTGACTTGCATTCTTACCAGCAGTTTTAACAAGCAGGGGAAAAGGAACTTCGTAATTTCTCAGAAATTTAACAAATGGGCTCTGGAGTGCCAGATGTAGGAGATCAGGGAAAAGCTGCAATACTGAGGAGTGTTGCAACAGGAGTGAAAAGGGCACTGCAGTCAGGACCTCCCTGTGAAACCTTATGCCAGCTAAATTATGGGCACATTCAGTGAGTTCTTTATGTATTTAAGTATTCCAAACCTGATAATAATTTTAGTAAAGAATGGTAATGAAGAGCAAAACATCAGCAATAAAATACTGTCTGAGGTCAGTGGCTGTAGTAGATCAGATACACAAAACTGTGGTACAATGTGAGTGCATTTCAGTGTCTTTCTTGACAGTCTTTGACAGGAAAGAATATTAGTAGTTATAATTAATTGTAATTTCTTCTTTTCCTTTAAAAAAAAAGTGCATTCAATTTGCTTGTTCTTAGTGGAAAAATCATTGTGAGGTTTTTTTAACAAGAATTGTTCTTCTAGTCTGTGCACAACACGCAGTGTGAAAGAAAAGTGAAATAAAATTTTAACATAATGTGATCAAAAATATATGCTCATTGCAAAAAATATCTGACTGTGCTGTGTGCATAATGCATTTTATTTTAAATGTAAAAAAATTTGTCATTAAAATTTGTCATTTAAATGGAGAACAAGAGAAGGATGTACAAGAACAGATCTCTAACTTCTTTTCTTTGGTAGCAGGGTTTTCCAGTTCTTCAAAATGATAATTTAGAAACACTAAATGTAATTAGGAAAATAAAATATCCAAAACAACATTTGGGAAAAAATTAAAGTCCTCTTAAAAAGAGGCAAACAGCAGAGTGATAATTTGTTGGAAGTTAAGGTTAACAATGTAGATGTCAGAACATAGTCATTAGACCCTTGCCACTGCCACATCTCACTCTTGTTTAATTTTTATACACATAGGAAAAAACCCCATCATTATTTTGCTGTAGTAAATAATTTGAAAGTGAGAGAAATCTTTTATATTCTCCTTAAAACTTCTTTGGTGCCCTCACAGTCAGGTTAACTCTCAGTAAACCATCATTGGACAATAATAGCTGTCTTTAGCTACTGACTGCTTCATAGAATTGAGAGACTGCACACTAGGAATAGAACTCTTTTCAAGTCTTATTATGTCAGCTGTTCAGTTTGCCTTCTTTCAGAAGGAAAATGTATGTAAGTACCAAAAATTTTCCCTTGACTTGTATTACAGTTTTTGCACTCATGGCATTTAATAATTTGTATTAGGATAAGAGAGTCCAGATTTTAAAGGGTGTTTCCCTTACAGTAACTAATGTATCCTTCAGTTTCTGGTCCTCATTTTTTAATATATTTTTTAATCTTTCTTTTCCATGGAAACAGCAGGAACCACCTGCTGTTCATGCTTAGGTGGTGTCAGAGGCTTAGGCTTGTGAACTGAGCCTTGCCCTGAAGTGCAAGGTGCCCCAGTTTTTTACATTGTCATTGTCATGGGACTTGTCTACGTATGTCAAAGGGGACACATTCTTGTACTGGCAGCCAATATGAAGTCCATCTCATAGACATCCTCTCAGTGAGGTAAAATCACTTCAAGAATAGATGGGATACCTTGGGACGTATGTGCTATTGGTGATCACATCCACTCTGCAAAGAAGGGTGCCTTGATATGTTTGTGGTTTGCACCCAGAAGTGCTGCATGGCTTATTCTAAACATGGCTCTGAATGTGTTCCTGAGGGTAACAACTTGTACACTTGGCAGATTTGGTCTTGAGCCTTGCCCTCAGGTTGCACTTAAAATAGAAGGCAGGCTCATTGGTGGCTGGCATCCCAGCCTTTGCTGAAAAGTACAGTGCCTTCCAGAAATGGAATTCACAGGAATAGTGATTTGCAGTGAATAGGAGCAAGATTCTCTCTCTAGAAGGCAGTGTTGTAAAACACATATTAGTGGTGAGAGTTCCCTGGAGAATTTTAACATGGTTTTAAAAAGCATAGCTAAAACATGCACTCCTGTTTTGTAATGCAAATGCAAACTCATTATCTTATTTCTTTTCTTTTTTTCCTTTTTAAATTTTTTTTTTTTGTATAATGCATGTTTCTAGGAATATTCTTAAGCTATTGAAAGAAAATAAAATACTTTAAAATTAATTTAGGCTCGTCATTTAAGCTTTTTCTCCAGAAAAATTGAATTGGAAGTGTTTTCAGAAAGACACACTTGAAAAATTGTTAGCATTATACAATGCATTACAAACCAAGTATCAGAAAGAAGTGGGAGCATAGTCTGCACTGTCAAACACAGTGGGAAAATGTTTGCGTATTGGCAAGTCCAACACATCACTTGTGTATCCCTGTTTTATCTTGTAAATGGGGATTGTAATTCTGGTTTGTTAGGTACTCCCAAAACAAAACTTACAGTGATATACTGTCTTCTGCACTCTGTGTGTGTGTATGTGTGTCTTTGTACATAGGCTTGGGAACGGCTTAGGTTCTGAGTGCATAAATACTTTTAAATTGGAATGCAGATCAGCTTTTCCTCCTCACCCACTTTTTACATAATTTGCACCACAAGCATAATCTAAAAAAAGCTAGGTTCCTTCTGATCAGCTGAACAGTATTCAGGAGCATTAAGAAGGCTGAAATTGCCTCTGCTTAGAATGAATACACTTTAGTTTCTCTTAGTCTTTATCTGCTGTGAGGAGAGAGACTTTCCAAGGTTCAAAACTGTAATTTCTATTCGGTGGAGGCCTATAGTTCTGTTTGCTGGTTTTGTACCACTTTGTTTTGGCTAATCTGAACAGCCATCCTTGATAAAGGATGGCACCTTGCCATTCCTTACCTGGAAAAATTCTACCTCTCCGTTTCAATCCCAAGGTGTCCTTCAGTTTCTCTGCTTCCCAACAAAATATATACCAGTATCTATTCATTTTTAATAATGCTTTGGCTGTTTAGGCCTCATGTGGCTGGAGTTACTATAATTCTATATCCAGTTACATGTGCCTGAAACAGCCAAAAGCTTTGCTGCTCTGCTGTAACTTCTGTCAAAAATGTACTTTGTATATCTCACCAGAATTTCAAGAGATGCCCAAACAGAACAAATGGCAGGCTTTGAGCTAGCAAATCACTGAAAATGTGATCAGACCCACTTCTGTTACTGAATATCATACTTAAGATGGACCTTATCCCACTCCGGAGATTTCAATGGACTTGATGGTCCTTAGCCTCATCTTGGAAGTTAGAGCATGTAGAATGATGGGGCCAGTGTTAAAAGGCCAGGGCCCTCCTCGAATCATCTGTTTCTTCCTTGTACCCACGTTTGTGCTTATGTATTTTGTTAGTTTTGGCTAAAAGGTGGCTTGTAGATGGATGAAAGAGTTCTATCACTGGTTGTGACTATTCCAGAATTCCTTAATAAAGTATTGTCATCCTGACATCCATGGATTGCCGGGACTGCTTAGAAAGTGATCAGTAAGAACTGTGGTTATTGCATGTTTTAACAGAAGGATTCTTGGGTTTAAGTACAAGAAGACTTTGTGCTTCTTACGCTGCTTGGTTAAACATACTTGTTGAAAGATGAGAGCACCAGTAATTCTGTATTTATTTAGGTACTACATAGATTTGATCTATGTATATAGAAGGAGATTTTGCTTACATAAAACTGAAAAATATATGTTAATGTTTATTGTATTATTTGAACATTTTTGATTGTTTGGGTCTTTTTTCTTTTTTTAAGTGTTTTTTGGTCGAGAATATTTGAGGGGTTTGCCTGAAATGCTGTCTGTCTTCTTGTTTTGATCCTGAACAGGATGGAAGATACTGCTCACTCTTAGAAATACTTTCTCTGTGCTTTGATGACTGTCTTCCCTTATGCCCTGTAGTATTCATGTTTAATTCATTTATATTGTAGAATATGGGTCATGTTCTCTTCCTTTTGCTCTGAGTTAGGCTGACAGCATCTCCTCAAGTGAGGCAACTACACAGCTGAAAGGAATTTCATTGAATATAGAACTTAAAAATTGTTATAGTTATTTTTAAAACTTGCATACTGTCCTGATTTTTTTATTTCTGCTACTGGAAGATATTAATTCTTTAAACAGTAGATGATCTAATTATTGTTAATAACAGAAAATGGAATGGAAAGGAATAAAAATTACCACCTACCAACCTTATGCATTTGGTTTTTGAATATTGCATAGCTTAAAGACAATTCTAATTTTATGAGGAACCATGCTTTACAAATATGTTAAATATATTACACTTGTTCTTCTGAGATAAGCTGACTTATCTCTGTAAAAAATATGAAATATTCATAGTATTTTCCAGTCTGAGATTCTTACTTTTGGGAAAACAAACATATAATTTCTTGAATCAAATAGTAGTTTGAATATGAAGTAGTAGACATTTTTGAGAAGAACTTCTGCCACTGGTTAAATTAATGGCTTTATGGAAAGCATGTCATACTAACGAGAACATTTAAAAAGTGCAGGTTAATAGTAGCAGAATTCATACCTTCATCTGTGTGGTAACTGGATTCTTTGCTCATATGTAAGTATTAGTCTTTTTAATATAAACAAGAATAATAAAAAAGTCATCTGAGCCTTATGTTTTATTTTATCAATATGATGAGGAGAAACTTGCATGCTTTATCATCCTTCATATTAACATCAAAGGTTAAGAACCATTGCTGTCACAGGCTGTCTGTAATGGTGCTCAAGTGTCAGTGACTGCAGGTATCACCAGAGGAGGTGTGCAAGATTAGGTCTTTTAATGGAAAGTAATTGTGGATTTGGTTTCTTCTGATTTATTTTTACTTTCTGAATGTAAAAAAAATTACTTTCAAAAGAAAATTGACTGTGGTCATGAAAGGCTGGTTTTCAAGTGCACATGGATGATCTCTCAGTGAAACACCATAGTTTTCCTGGATCTCCTGGACAGGAAATTGTGTTATGGTTTAACCCCAGCCAGCAACTAAGTACCACACAGCTGCTTGCTCACTCCTTGTCCACCCCCAGCCATGTTGGGATGGGGAGAAGAAGCAGAAAAAAAGTAAAAGCTGTGAGTTGAGATAGGAGCAATTTAATAATGGAAATAAAGCTATTGTTAATAATAATAACAATAACAATAATAATAATAATTGTAGTAGTAGTAGTAGTAGTAGTAGTAGTACAAAAAGATAATAGTAAAACCCGCTGACAAATGCCTGTCCCAAGCCATTGGTGCCTCCCAGCCAACTCCCCCTGCTCCATATACTGGGCACAACATTCTACAGTCTGCAGTACCCATTGGCCAGTGCCAGTCAGCTGTCCTGGCTGCACTCCCTCCCAGCTTCTTGTGCACCTGCTCTCTGGCAGAGCATAAGAATCTGAAAAGTCCTTGACTTAGAGTGAGCACTGCTCATCAACAACTAAAACATCAATATGTTACCAACACTGTTCCCATCCTAAATCCAAAACACAGCACTGTACCAGCTACCGAGAAGAAAATTGAACTCTGTTCCAGGACAGCATGCAAGCTTTCTAGTCTGTAATCCCACAATTTCTGTGTACACCTGCATCCCTTCATTATCAGCCAAATGATAGAAATCTGTGGGATCATGTTTTGCTTATGTATATATATATATGTGTTATCTGCCCATTACAACATTAACTTTAGAAGTTGTTGGAAAATTTCTGGTAAATTAAACACATGTAGAAGTCTTGAAATATTAAATATCTACATGTTAGCAGAAATACACTCCAGATAGAAGAGAAAGATATTTTATTAATTCCCACAGTGAAGCAAAAATTGCATGAGCTGAAGTATGAACTTAAGTTTTAAGAGCCACAGGGCATCAGGGAGTCCTGTCATTATGAATGGCTTACCATAGGTCAGTCTTCAATATGAGTTCAGTGGACACCAGAGAGCTACTTCTCAGCTGCATGTCGTGTACAGTCCTTGTTGTCTAACAGAACAGCTTGTGCTGACAGCTAATTGCAGCAAAAGCTGGGATATTCACACAGACTTACCCTGAAAAGATGCCTTGATAGCCAAGAGCATCGTGAGCACCCCAATAGTGTTTGATTCCTTTAAATTAAAGGAACCACAAGACAAAATAAGTAGAAAGTGCAGTGGTTTTGGTTCTGGTGAGTAGAATACTTAAACAAAATGTATGTCTTTTCATTTGCATTTATTTACATACTTTGGAGGAATAGACTCAATTTGCCAAAGCCATACAGTCTGTGCTCATTTACTATCCTTTCTCACTGTGTGTGCCAAACTTTCACTCTTAGGTGTTTTATAATTTATTTACTTTCAAGTAGCTAATGACTGCGTTGAGTAATGTTAGGACTAATACTAATCTTTGTAGGATGGCCTTTGATTCTTTTTTATCTTTAATCACTAACTGATGTTGCATCTCGTTAGTTAGAAAATCCGAAGTTTATGCCGTCCACCAGACGACCTTCGTCACCCACACTTGCAGTTACACACAGTGTTGAAAAGGAGGACTAGTAACCTGGGGTGAAGGTGACCAGCTCTATTGCTTCTGAAGTCGGTGGCGAATCTCCACCACATCCAGAGCGATAATCCCAGTTTGTTTCTCCGCTGCTATGCCGCTCCTCCAGCTGCTTGAGCAGCTTTTTTCCTTCCTTAGTTTTATAACTTCATTTTCCTTATGGTGGAAAGAAAGTGAGCCCATGTATTTACTATAATCACTTAATATATATACATAATATGTCCTTAACTGTATTTTCTCCCGTTTCTCAGCACGCCGCTGTGCAGCGGAGCGGAGCAGCGGTGGCAGGGGCACTCAGCCACACCGGCCGGTGCTGTATTTAAGGTGGCCAACGGGTGCCTGTATTTTCTGGCGCCCATCCCTCCCGAAACGTCAGGACGGGAAAGGGAAGATCTGTCTTTAAGCAAATTGGATGTCAGGGAGGTAGGCGCAGGATGCCAGTGATCCCCGGCCCCGCGGTCTGGGGCTGGGGTTGGGCTGGGGTTTGGATTGAGGTTGGGGCTGGGGTTTGGATTGGGATTGGGGCTGGGACTGGGGTTTCCTTTCCTTGCTGGTGGCTGC